>PVKA01005741.1:0-82954 GCA_004027165.1 Ctenomys sociabilis
AGGGTGCGCGCGACATATGCCCAAATCCCCATGATTAATGTGCTTGTTATATATCACAAACGTGTGTTATTACAAAAAAATTAAAAAGGCAAAGTGCAACACTCAGCTCTGTTGCTCTGATTTGGAGGTTTGGGTGGATGGGGAGCCATGAGAGATGAGCTGGGGGCCAACCTTGGAGGACCTGGAATAATCACCTCTCATCAGGTGGCCCTCGGCTTGACCATGAACTTCAAACAAACAAAGAATATGTCCTCAGTGCCTGGCACTGCATGTGATGCATAATAGGTACACAGAAAAGAAATGCAGGCTGGAGGAGGGAAGGAAGCAGTAAGCTTTGTTTTCTTGAGATGTGATCTGCAGAGATCACATAAGAAATTATATTTCAGGAAGGCTAATCTTGGTAGAGATACTGAGGGTGCCATGTGACTGATAAAGCCTGCAGACAGAGTTAGATGGTAGAAAGAATACTGGATTTAAGCAGTATGTTCACTCTGGGTTTAGAATGCTTATGACCTATGATCCACATATAGTTGTTATATGTGTTGCTATAAAATTCTTCATTATCTTAAAAATCATAGTTCAATCCTTGCTTTCTAAAGCAACATTGTATCTAGTTGGGACACTATCTCACCTGGATAACTAATGTGGAGTGAGGCCAGGGAGATAGTGCAAGGTTCCAAGTTTGATCTCCGGAACAACAACAAAAAAAACCTGGCGATGAAGTGTTCAGTTCGTGTTAATGTTTCTGGTAGATACACAATTTGGACTGTTTTGATGCTGCTCAGCCTTAAAATTCACTCTTTTGAAACTTTTTCCTCATAGTTGTCAGGCTGTTTTGGTAATGGAGGATGGCTATTGTGATAATGGCCAACTACTCCTCAGGCTTTTAGTGATCAGTTAGGAATTTCAGCAAAGTAAACGTGAGCTTCGCTCTGGCCCTTGGGGCCAGACGTGTGTGGTTCTCAGCAGATACTTTCCAAGTGAGTGAAGGAGGCCCATAGATGGTCAGGCCACTTAAACTTGACCTGGCTGTTGATAGAAATAGCAACGAGCTAAAGTCACTTATTGGCTCACTATGATCTTTTAAAATTCATGTCTGTGCTTTTATTCTTATTTCTGCTTCCTAAATCGAAGTCCTTCTCACTCTATAATGGGTTTTCTGCAGTCATTTCCTGCTGGTTTTCCTTTCTGCCCCTGATTTCTCTCTCCTGCCTCTGGCACCTCTAGTCATTCACGTCCAGACATACACTAAGCTACTGAGAATAATTTCTATCATAATTGTTTGTTCGTCAGTTTGTTCAGTCATGTGTTTGCTTGTTCACCCTCGAATCACTTTTGATAGCTAAGGGAGGGGCGTGGATTGCGGGTAGCACCCAGGTTTCAGCTCCTCTCCTCAATTCTGTAAGTGATTTATGTATTTAGAAAAGAAAAGAGTCAGCTTTTCTGGTTTTGAGTCTGGAAAGCTGGGACATGGGGTGGGAATAGCTTGCTCCCTCTGCTGAGACTTCCAGTCCTGGTTCTGGAGTTTCCCTTGGTATCTTTGTCTTGTTTTCTTTTCCTTCCCTCCTGGAAGAGCATTCATCTTTCCTTTCTGCAATAGAGATTTCAGTGGGTTCCCAAGGCTGAAACTGTGGGGCTCACTATCCCATAGGTTTCAGGCTGAGCTGGCCTCTCTGCTCTTTTCGGAGCTATTGTCTTCCCTACTTGGACAACAATTCTTCCTCTTTTCTGTCAATCTGTTCTTCAATGTCCAGCTCAATTTCCATTTTCTCCACCGAGCTGTCCTCTGCCCTCACCCGTACACACTCTCTCCTTTCTGGTAGGCAATTGCCTCTTTGTATTTTGTATTGTGGAATTACTGAACCATTTCCCTGTGTAAGTCTCTTCATGCCCCTCAGGGACAAGTTGTCTGTAGATAGTGACTCTGCTGTTGCTGTTTGTGGCTGCTGCACACGCTCGCATCCAGTGGTCCATTTCGTGCAAGTCACTGGCCAATCTCAAAGGGGTCTCCACGTATTTGTTGCTTCTCCAATGAGGATTCCATTGTGAAAGTTGCAAACCTGAGACTGTTATTAACCTCTTTACAGCGCTTAGAAGTAGAATATAAAGAATAAGATAGCTATAAATTTTTAAATATTCTCCAGAGATTAAAATAGAAGATTTTTCCTAAACAGCTGTTTTTTAGAGAGAATTTTGACTTATGCTGTCCAAATTATTTCATTATTGCTTACGGTTAATTTTATTGATTTAAAACAAAAAGTTAAAATTGCTGATGGCTTTCAAAAGTTAATTATTTTATGACTCATTGAAAAGATATTTTGTTGCCTGATTTAGAGGGAGCTGAACAGGCACTACACAGGCAGAGAAATGTGAATATTTCATAGCCAAATCTATCTTCCTGACCAGTGGTCTACATGAATAATATGTGACAAGAATGGCTCTAGAGACCAAATATTGGCTCACTGAGCAGGCATGTTCACTGAAGGTTGTGAATGTGTGGGTAGGTCATCTTGCAGGCTGTGGCATTATTTATTATTATTATCGTTATTATTATTATTTTAGAGTATGTAGTACAGGGCCTACAGGATTTCACTAAACAGATTGGACTTACAGTAATTCTCCTATTTTCAGCCTCCCAAGTGCTGGGATTATAGGCACATGCCACCACGCCCAGTCTCACTGCTTCTGGGGGAGGGGTGGGCTGCCACAGCGCACCGGGAATTGAACCTGGTCCTTGGGTCTGCCTAAGCAGGCACTTTAATCCACTGAGCTATCTGGCCGGCCCATGTGGCATTATTATTATGCTATCTTTCATGAACTTTGAGGTCTCTTGGAAAGGAAAGGGAAACTTCTAGAATGTCATATCTGCCAGGGAGAATGGTTTTCATTTATTTTATCCAGAATGTGGTCATTATTGAAGCACTTTCAGCCAAGCATTGCCTGGATCACTCCTGGTTTGAAACTGTGACACTTGTATCCATATTCTACAAATGATTGTATAATTTCTTCAAATTAGGTTACTTTGTTTCAGGTAGTGAGTATGGAATATACAAACTATCATCTGCTAACAGGCACAGATAGGATTTTGAAAAGACAGATATTTTCTCTTCCAAACTTTGGCAAGTTAACTTTAATCATCCTTAAATTTTTTTTCTAGTTGTAAAAGGACTATGGTATGTAATAAATAGCCTAAATAGTCAGAAGTTCTAATCCAATTTCTAGTGACATCTTATTGTTGACAAATTAAACAGTCAGTCTTAATACAAAATTTGCATGTCGTCACAGTCAGAAACAAAAAAAGGAAGACGGATAATTTGATTACATTGTAAAAGCATAGTTCAAAAATCTTCTCCATGAACAAAGATAAAAAATAAAGACAAAATGGAAAAAACATATTTACAATATATCATGGGGATTATATCTGAAATATGTAAAGAACTCCTATAAATTAATAAGAAATGTAAATATGGCAGTAGAAAATATAAATGTCTGAAAAATACATAATCCCTTGAATAATCAAAGTAAGCCAGTGCTGAAAATGGTTAATAACATGTCCACAGCTGTAAGCCCAGAAATCTAGGGGGCTGAGCAGGAGGATTGCAAGTTCAAGGCAAGTGTGGGCAATTTAATAAATTAATGAGACCCTGTCTCAAAATGATAAATAAAAATAAGGGCTGGGGCTGTAGGCTAGTGTGAAGACTCTAGATTCAATCCTACAACACACACACACACACACACACACACACACACACACACACACACAGATTTCTGTATTGATATATATGATAAAAACAGCAAGATTTAAAGGGTTTAAATTTTAAAAAAATTGTGATAGTTATTAACTTGGAGTAATGGAAAACAAGTAGTAAAAAAGTAAAAATAATTTATTTTTATTTTGGGGAGAACATTTCAAAATGTGTTTCTGTCACTATCGCCAGCACTCCACAGTACTGCTCTAAACTGTGGCTTTCTGACAAAGTCAGTCCAAAGACACAGGCACAAGCACGCAATGGAGCGTGCAGGTCTCTGCAAGAAGCCGGAAGGCCACTCAGTGGGACGCGAGTGTGTTTTGGTGGAGGACTTTTTGATAAAAATTGCTTTTAATTCCCAAACAGCGCCATCATCTGAGAATGTGAATAGAAGAAGTCAGGAGAAACGAGCAAGGGATGAAGAATGTTCGTGAGCCACCCAGGAGTGGTGCCTTCCTCAGAAAACGTGTTCTGTCTGTGTATTTCTGAACACACAGGTGGTGTTTTATAGACGTTTCCCACCAACAGTCCAGCTCCTTCCAACTGGGAAATCGAGCTCACTCATCACTCACTTGATCACTTAGAGAAACAAACAGAGAACCTGTACTAGGCGGCAGGGACTGAGCTGAACCAGTCACCAGAAACACAAAGGTCAATGTATGAACTCTGGCCTTTGAGAAGCCTGGTGGGGAGGTAGGGGTCAGGAACACATTAGGCCATGTCAGTGCAGTTTGCTAAGCCTTGGTGAGGGGTGAGGATTGAGTTAAGGCTTATTCGAAACTGTTTTTACCCTTTGGTGGGGATAAAAGAAACTTTCCTGCAGAGTGTACTGGAAGGGGTACCTGGGAGGTGGGCGGAGCCTCGTAGAAGGAAGTGCTCCAGGTGGAAGGAGCATTTCCCGAAAGAGCAGGAAGCGAGGCAGAGAATGTAGGAGCCCGCTTTCCACCCTTGCTGTGCATCGTTATCCCTGGAAGAGAGTGAAGAAACAAGTAAGAAACAAGTAAAGAAACGTAAGCAACAGATTAACAAATAAAGCTATAGTTTCACCCTCAGCCTGATTTAATTGTATCTGTGTGCCAGGGAGGGGTGCAGGGTGCGCTTTAAACTGGGGTGCTTGCTGCAGTTGTAGTAATAGGATGCTTTCTTTGTCACCTACTTGATTTCCTTAAATGTAGCCGCTCCCTTGATCTGAAGGCCCCTCGGGGCTGCAGTGGGCAGCTAGGACTGGAAAACATGGGAGGACCTTGGTGAAGGACCTTAGAAACCAGGCTGTTGAATACACACTGTTGAATACAGGCATCTGCCGCAGACCGCATTAATAATAATGCCTTATGAGGCTTGAGCAAGTTTGCCAAAGCGCTGGGCTTTTTACGGTAACCACCTGGGTACATACAGTGAGCGTTTTGTGCGGAGGGGAGGGGCCTATGGAAACACAAAACGGGAAATTCGATAGGATGGGTTGTAAATCTATTCCTCATTACCCTCAGAAGATGCATTCCTAGATAAGTGTATGGAAATTGAAAACTTGTAAAGCAAATCATGAAGGCACCTGGGAGGTTGCTATTAAAAGAAGCAGTGAAGTAAGACTTGTTGAAATGTTAACAATAATTTCTAATTTACTTGTTTTTACATTGTTTGGATCTTCATGTGTATTATTGATCTTTAAAGATGGTGTTCACGGGGAACATTTGTGTATTTAGGTAAACGAAATATGCTTCACTTCAGCAGAGGAGGAGAAGCTGAGGTGCTTTGGAGTACACAGGCTGGTTTTCACATTTAAACTGGAAGGTTATTAAGAAGACAACTTCAGAAAATGATTCAACCTTCCAGAAACTGTTTCTTCTTAGATAAAATAGGAATTATACCTCTTATAAGTTTGGAATGAAGAATTGTAGATAGGTAAATCAAGCAAGGTCTTCTATAATGCTTCAAGTATAGAGTAGGTTCTTAATTAATGGTTAATTATTAAAACACATTAACTATTAACTGATTTCCAAAAAGAGCTTTAGAAGACAGGAATGAGATGCATGCCATTGCTGTCAGCACTTGGGAGGCTGAGGCAGGAGGATCACCATGACTTTGAGGCCAGTTTGGGCTATGTAATGAGTTCAAGGCCAGTTTGTCCTACATAGCAATACCCTGTCTCAAAAAAAAAAAAAAAAAAAAGTTTCAGAAGCCTTAAAGTGTTTCTTGGTGCTAGCTATTAGTGGCATATGCTTGTAATCTCAGCACTTTTGGAAGACTGAGGCAGAAAGGTTGCAAGTTTGAGTCCAGTCTAGGAAACTTAGCAAGTCTCTGTTTCAAAATAAAAGCATAACAAAGAGCTGGTGATGTAGTACAGTGTGAAGGCTCTGGGTTTAGTCTGAGGCCTGAAAAAAAGAGAAACATTTTGGAATTGGAATTCCTCCAACATTTCTTTCATACTGTTTCAAGGCAGATTTTATGTATGGAAATGCTGGTTGTTGTTATGTGTTCTTCACCAGCTTAATAATATAACATCTTGGTATCTGACCAGGGCCAGAAATCCTACCTATATGAGATGTGAATGGCTGTTTTAAGAGATCCAAAGCTCAGTCAAACCATTGTGCAGCTCCTTGCAGTTAATTGGGAGTGCATTTTATGGCTCACTTTTCCTTGTGGGCCCCCTGAGAAGCACAGAATCCTGTGCTCAGGGCCAGGAGAGGCTTGGGTGTGTTTCTGAAGCTTTCTATGGTTAGAGTGGGTGGCTGGTGACACCTGCTTTGACACATTTCCAAGCCCAAATGATTTCTGCCGTGTGGTATGTCATAGGACCCTGGGGATTCAACAAAACATTTTTTCATGTTCTGGAACTGACCCGAAGCTGCTGGAGGAGAGGGATTCTGGCTGGTCGTGCTGCCAAGAGTCCTGCTGCCCACTCCCATGGGGTGGGGAGACCAGGACACCTCCAGATCTCCTAAAATATGCCAAACCTGCCCCTGTCTGTGCTGTTTCCATATTTAATCTCCCTAATCAAAGAATCAGCTCTGGGTATCCCTTAGATGGAATAATTTCAAACTCTGTAGTCTGGCTTAACATCTGTCAACAATTTTCCATTACACTTAAGGGTAAAATCTTTTTCTATAGGATTATAAGATACCTTGGTTTGCCTGAGACAGTTTCCAGTTTGTTCCTATTGTCCCCATGTCCTATATATTGAATAAAGCACTCTCTTTCACTCTCAGATTTATTCTGGCTTAGACATATATAATCTGATCACTTGAACTCTTTTTTCTTTCTTTCATTCTTTGTTTCCTTTGGCACCAGGGATCAAACTCAACTCAGGACTTTGTGCTTGCCAGGCAGGTGCTTATGCTGCCAATTTACCTGGCCTGGCCTCTGCTGGCTTCTCCACTTCATCCCCCATATCATTTTTGGTCACTGGAGCCAGCCTATTTACTCTGTGCCCAGCTCTCCAGCCTTGTTATTGCCTCAAGACATTAGTTTAGTCACCAGATCTTCAAAGGCACAAGTTGCTACTTATTGTCCTTCCTGACTCTCATGTCACCTCTGTTCACCCTGGGCTAAAATAGCATCCAGCCCTAAATACACTGTCACTTCACCTAGTTGGTTTTTAGTCTGTACTTATTTGGCACAGGGTCTCACTGTGCAGATCAGACTCATAGTGATCCTCCTGTCTCAGCCTCCCCAGAATTGGGATTACACGAATGCACCTCTACAACTGGTTTCAGTGGCTGGCACGGCATGCAGTACCAGGGATCTGCATGGGTCCTTGTGCTTGCCAGGCAGGCGCTTAGACTCCCAAGCTATCTCCCAAGCCCCCACTTCACCTAGTTTTATTTCCTTTATTTTATGCAGTGATCTCAAATCCTCTTTTGGTTTATTTTCTTGCTTATTGTCTACCTCCCTTCCCTACAAAGCACATTTTTGAGGCGAGGATTCTTGTGGGCTATGTTGCTGTTCTCCTCATCTCCAAGAACAAAGTCAGTCATGTGGTCGGTGGTCAGTAAATATTTGCTGAATAAAAGAATGGTTGTATGCATACAGCAGTTGTGAGTGGGGGGGGGGGAAGAAATGGTTGAAACTTAAGATTGTTTAAACATGCAGTTCTCTCACTGTTAAAAAAAATGCTTTACTGAGATTTAATCCACTTACCATGCAGCTCACTCACAGTATAATTGTTCTTAGTGGAGCCACAGAGATGGTACATCTAGCACTGCAATCCACTTTAGAGCAGTTCCTCTACTCCAAAAAACAACCTCAAATCACTGACCCATTACCTGAAGTCATTCTTAGCCCCAGCCGGAGGGATCACTGATCTGATTTTTGGCTCAACAGTTGTTCCCGTCCTGGACATCTCATCTAATTGGACCCCCCTAATACATGCTCCTTTGTGCTTGAGTTCTTTCACTTAGCATCACGTTCCATCAGTATCACACCAGGTCATTTTTCAATCTTCCATATTCTGTCTTCAAGTCAAGTTAGACAACCAGAAAGTTACGCAATAGATGGTGACAGTTTATCTCAGAAGATTTCAACCAGGGTAGGACATCAGCATCCTCCACTCCCCTTTACCCAACAGTTTCAGAAAACTCAGGGTACCCAACTCTACTCTACCATTAGGAGGGGTAGCCTGAGTTGAAAACCATTGGTTTAGCTGATTACCTCCAGTGGGTTATTATTTAATGTTATGCATTTGACTTTTATCTAATGCTGCAAGCAAAGGTCATATAAAATTTGCAGCTGAGAGATATTGCCTGCTAAGTAGGCTGTTGGGGAATCAGATGTTGGACATTTGTCATTTAACAAGTACCGGTCCTGCTCGCTCGTGGAGTAGTGAAAAAACACAGCAAGGAGAATGACACACTGGATTCTCCATTAAACTTTTTTCTTTGTGATGAGAGGCAGGTTGTTCAGCCGTTTTAAATGTAAAAAGGATCCATCTTCTAGGGCTATTGAAATATCTAAAAGTACTGTGCAAAAAACACATCAAAAAGTGCAAACCGTGTAGAAGTATACCTTATCCTTATGGTTAAAAAGGGAAATCATCATGCAGAGACCAGGATCTGAACCCTGGCATGCTGCGCTGGCCTCACCCCCTGGGGTGCTCTGAGATAGCATTTGAGACAAGGTGTGGCAGTGCCTGCCTATAATCCCAGAGTTTAGGAGGCTGAAAACAGGAAGATCGCTACAAGTCTGGTCTGTATGGTGAGGCCCTGTAGTCCCTGTACTAAATACATTAAAAAAAGAGAATGAAATCATGGTATTTGGATTTTGAGTGGGGTAGAGTAAGAGTGGGCTGAGAGCAAAAACGACTGGTTCTTCTGGTGATGCCTCAAACTGAGAAACACAGTCATTTATTTTGATCTTTCTTCCTGCCTCTGTAAGGCATTATTGCTGGATTACGTGAAAACTCAAGATTTTTCAAATGAAAGAAGGTGGGATGAGCCAGCGATTCTGTGACCCTTTGGAGAGACTCCTCCAGTACCTCAGTGGCTTTCAGTGGGTTGAATTTGATGTTAACTATAACACACTTGCTGTGGTTAGGATCCTAAGTGTTGCCTGAAAGTGCACATGTTGAAGATGTGCTCTCTAGCCCAGAGTGCTCTGGGAGAATCTGCAGCTTTTAGGAGTCGGCACCTAGCTGAAAAAAGGTAGGTCACTGGATGTGTGCCTTTGAAGGGGATCTGGGGACCCTGGCCCCTTCTTGTTTCTCTCTTTCTGCTTCCCAGCTGTCTCCTCCTCCACGAGCCCCCCACCTCATGGTTTAGTGCCTTACTGCGGGACTAAAGTGACAAGGTAAGTTGACTGAGACCTCTAAAACTGTGAACCCAAGTCAATCATTCCTTTCTATAAATTGATGATTATCTCAGGTATTTTATCACAATCATGAAGAACTCTCTGACGTGATAGTTCTAGTTCAATTTAGTTATCACTTAATTCCACCCATCTTTTGTGAAATATACCCCTTAATATCCCTTCCTATCCCCAAAGTAACTTTATTATAATGGAATTTTTTTTTCTATCATGGAATTTTTTGAATGCACAGAAAAGCAAATAGGACCGTGTAATGAACAGCTATATGCTCACCATACATAACACATTACCATATTTATTTTTTTATGTGAGAAATTTTAAATAAAGTTACAGATAATATTTGACTCTCAACATTCTACTCCAAATAATCAGGGCATTTTCTTATATCGCCACAAACGTGTTATCCCATTTACCAAAAAATTATCAAAAATTTTTATACTTTGAGTACCCAATTGATATTCAAATTTCCATTATTTCCTCAAAATGTCTTTTATAGCTCCTTCATTCAATTCAGACTGTGTTATAATGTATTCATTGACAATGCCTCTTCATCAAGAGTGTTCTCAGCACCTTACTTTTGGATGAGATTAACTTATTGAAGAGAGTTGGCTTATTTTTCTGTTTAGCTTTCTACTGTCTGGATTTGTCAGTTTCAAAAAATTTGTGACATCATCAAACTTCTTTCACTAGGGGCCGTACTGAATTCATGTGGTGGGAGTTAGGTCTGAAGCTTGATTAGAGTTAGGGTAGATATTTTCAGCAGTGCTGTTTCTTTTTTTTTTTTTTTTTTGGCAGAACCAGGTATTGAACTGAGGCCCTTGTGCTTGCCAGGCAAGCGCTTATTCTACTGAGCCATCTCCTTGGCCCCAGCAGTGCTGTTTCTTAGAAAATGATGTCATGTATTTTGTTCCCATTCCATCAGGATCCACACACACTACCAGTGTTGCAGGGGGCGCTGCTGCTCCTTGTAATTTTTATTCATTGGTGTCAGTTTCAACAGCACTAGAGAATTAACAAAGCAGAAAAAATAAGCATTTATTTGATTGATTCACATACCAGAATCATTTTTTAACTAAACTGTTTACATGGGCTAGAAAATCAGACATGCGCTTGATCTTCCTAGATGGTTGCTGCTACCTTACTGTCTTTTCAATTGGTGTCATTGTCTGCCTATTCTCTGCAAACCAGGCAAATATCAGAAAACATTTTCACTCAGAGAAACACACACAGCCACACATGTGCGTGCGCACACACACACACACACACACACACATTCATGCTGTGTCTTTGAGCATAAATGTCATCGTAACAAGAACATTACAAATGATATACAAAATAAAGCAGAAGTTAATATTTATGGCATCACATTTCTCTTATGTAGGCTATGCCACAAATAAAGAGGAATAATGTGAATCTATCTGTGTAGAACTTACTGAATTAGTCTACTTGGAAGGGAAAATTGAACACAGGTGGGAAATCGTGGCATCTTTTTGCCCCACTCTAATTGTTCAGGAAACCCCTCATCTGTCTTCAGTTTCTCACACTTACAGGTCTCTTTCCTTCTACTTCTATTGCTCCAATACCTATAAGAAAAAATCCAGACATTTGAGCTGCTACCTTCAGTTTTTTTTGGTAATACTTCTCCCAGCAGGTGTTTCACTGCTGTGTAATTCTTGTTACTTTTTTTTTTTTTTTTTTTTGATTGTTTGGAGTTGTTATTTTCCAATCAGAAAGTTGTATTATTCACTTTCCTTTCAACAGTCCTGGTGCTTGTGTGAGAGCCTGCTTACACACACAGCAATTTCTTCTTCACTCTGCCCCTCCTTCTCTACCTTC
Source organism: Ctenomys sociabilis (assembly GCA_004027165.1). Lineage (NCBI taxonomy): Eukaryota > Metazoa > Chordata > Mammalia > Rodentia > Ctenomyidae > Ctenomys > Ctenomys sociabilis. The sequence continues at coordinate 11,382 of PVKA01005741.1, forward strand.
ATTTTCTCCTTCTTTCCTTCCTTCTTCCCTCTGCTGCTCCATATTTTCACTTCTCACTCTGTGCTTCTTTCATTTGTTTACCATTGAAAAGGCAGAATATGTTTTATGATTTTTGGGTGTTTTAAATTTAAGTTCATTTAGTCTAGATTAGATAGGAATGTTTATGGGACAACTTTTCCTTGTTTCCAGACCTCCTGAGGAACTCAAATACTATCAAGAAAATAGACATGGAAAAGCCAGTTCTGTGCACTGTAAAGTCGGGTTTGAGAAATTGTGCTAGCCTGCTGCTTTGGTCTCATCTGTCCTTCAGATCCTCTAAACAGATTTTATGACTTTAAATGCTGGTATTTCAATAGATTTTTCTGCTCATTATTGTATCATCCTAGGAAATGCTGGCAGGATGAGTCAGTTTGCAGGCAGCCTGGCACGCAGAGCCTGTCATTTGTGGGCTCCTGTTCCTGGGTCACTGGGGCAGAAGGCAGCCACTTCAAGAAACAAGGAGTATGTGGTTCAAACTACAGATTCATGAAGCTTTCAATTTGATCACGTCGCTATGCCCAAGATTTCTGTGAACGCAAAGAATTAGTTTTCGCTCTGTCCTGGCACCCTCTGCCTTGTCCCCCCCTTCCCCACCTGGGTGGATGGGTGATGATTAACCTGACTCTGCAAATTTGCTGCCAATAAAAACTAACAAGAATATCTGCATTGACGTAGTTGTCTTGTGATATCACTTCTTAACTATAATCAATGAAATGGATTTGATGCATAGCTTATGCATACTCTTTGCATAGAGGTGAAAGAGATTTACCATTTGGTATAAGATATTTACATCTGTTCATCAAAATATGACTCCCTTTGTAGTCTTCTAAAGCCATGCCTATAATATACATTATTATGGTAATTTACAAATGGAACGTAGAGTAGAAAAAGAACATGATAAATGCATATCATCTTACTCTTTATAGCTCTAGTAAATTTTGTACCTTAGGCTAGACTGAATACATTTTGAGTTTCTCATGCAACAATCATTTTGGAAATGCGTCAGTCAACAGACTTCTTCTACTCATTATTATTTAGCCTAAAGATCGGAGGAATCTGTTTTTATTCTGTTATCAATTTATTTCCAAGAAATGCCACTACCTTTGTCTACTTGAATGAACATTTCCTTTCTTCCCACTTATAATGATTGTAAAGCTAGACCCCTTGCCTCTTTCATTTCATCTACTCTTTCCAAGGGCTGCATGATTCTTTTTTAGATGGGATGCATTCATCTATAAATTAGTATAACAGATATTTCAGAAATAGCAGCTGAGCTGCCAAAAAGTTATCCCTCCCCAGCTCCCCGAAGCAAAGAATGGAGAATATGTTTCAAGTTTCTTTTATTTTCTAAGCTTTAAATCTTTTGGTCCAAATCATGGAAGAAGATGACAACAACAACAATGACGAGGACAGCAACAGCGGCAGCAGCCACCTCCACTGCCAGGAAAGCATTTGTTGAATTACACAAAGGGCATGCGGTTTCGACCTCGGCGGGAAGACAGGCTGCAGCCTAGCTGTCCAGGCACTATCCTTCCCTGCAAAGGTGAAATGATTTAGAGGCCTAGAGAAACTTAATTTTTCTTGATCACCATGTGCAACCCGGAATTTTAATGGCAGGCATAATTAATTCTTCTGATGTTAATCATCAGGGCTGGGCTCTACAATTATCAGCCTGGTGCAGCTGGGGCATGGTGCAGACATGAAAAATTAGGAAAATGAATCAGTAATAGGGTGGCAGATTTAATCTGCATCATGAAAACAAAGTTAAGAAGAGGAAGATCGAGAGAATTTCAGCTGAAGCTTTTGTGCCAATGTGCAGTGACAGAACTGAAAAATGTTGCCGATGTCCAAAGTGATTGGTAATTACCAAGCCATTGAATTTTTTATTGTCAATTTATCATTGCGCCAGAGGTTAAATTTAACATCTTCTTCTAAAGCCATCACTCTAGGAAGGCTCACTGTGCACCACGTGGCTCGGAGTCAGGGAAAGGTTAATCAGGTATCCTTGCCTTTGCATGCGCCTCCAAAGCCTCCTGCCTCCTGGCCACTGGACCACCGCAGAAGAGCTGCATGGGAGATTTTCTGCTACTCGGTACCTGTGACTCCCAGATAGATCACAGGCTGTGTCATACACAACACACACTCTTTTTCTTTTTTTTTTTCTCTGTTGGTATTTATTTAGAACCCTGGTGTAAGAAAAGAATTATTTCTCAAGTGAGAAAAATCCTATCATTTCAAGCCCTAGGGATACTTCATTAAGGTGTAGCTAAGACAGATCTCTCTCTCTCTCTCTCTGCCTCTCTGTCTCTGTCTCTCTTTTTCTCTGTCCAGAGATGTCCTTTTTTATTAGTGGTTGGGAAAAAAAAAAAGCTTACTTTAAAAGGAAGAAGATATTTATCCATGCAAATACTGCACACTTCAAATAACAGCTTCTTTCAAAAGCGTTTGGAAATGTTTGAGCAGATGCAGATCCAGACTGGATGTTGAAATTCCACAGGAAGCGCATCTTAGTAATCTTTAAACAGTGACTATTTAATCCCACCACTGCCCAATCTTTAGCAGCACTTGTTCTATCTTTTTCTATTGTTTGTTTGATTGCGCCCCCTCATCCCGGTTTTGAAATACAGGTAGTCTCATATTAAGGGAATGGCATGTATTTTCTATAAATTAAAAATGGAAATAGCCTTTAGGGAGACTTGAAAAAAAAATCAATGTGTGCATTAATTACTGCAATTCATTACTTATATAAAAATGGGCTCAACCTTTCAATGGATACAAATTTAGTGACTGAGGATGTTTGGAAAAGACAAAGCCTACGTTCCTGGTCATGTTAATCTGCAGATCAAAGACTGCTCGAATCCGTGCTTGGCGGAAGCTCCTCAGGGGATAACAGAGCTGGGCTCCATCCCAGGCCCAGGCAGTGAGTTATTACCTCTGAATACAAAAGCCGGTCACGTGACTGTCACCTACCAGCAGTGGCACAAGTCCTTCTGCCTGGGCTTCCCAAGACCTTGCTTTTCTAAGCCCTTGGTTTTCTATAATTAAATCTTAACCATAAAAGCCATACCTGTCAAATGACCTCCACCTGCCCTCATAAACAACACTGGGAATTTTGCTGGTAGTGAGTCTTTGCTTTTGGAAAAAACAAGAAAAATATCCTATTTAGCTTCCTAAAGGCTTCTCTCCCCCATGATACAGCTATTTTTTTTTTTTTTTAATTCTCCCCACATTTAGTTTCCTCTCTTTTTGGATTTTAAGTAAGGGACTAGAAAATACACAGCAAATAAAAAATATAATTTATTGAAAGATCTTGCTACTTTCTCCTGAATTAGTAACCTGTCCTTTTAGAAAGAAGAGAGAGAAAGTGGAATGAGGGAATGTAATTTTTCTAACAGCATTTGGCTGCCTTTCTTTGATCATGTTTTATGGCTAGAGGATAAATTACCATGCGAAGGTTTCTGTTTAAAACCAGAACATGCTTAGGATGATTTGAATCCTGCCATATTTTGCATAGCTGCCTTTTGCCTGAGCAAGTTTAATGCAGAGATCAGCATCTCAGAGTATAATGCATATTCGTGGCTCACTTCTGCTGTTCAGCCCCCCCACTATTTTAATTGGATTCTTTCCAAAACTGCAACTAATTAAGAATCAATTCAGGACCATTAGCAAGTGGGACAAGCTAGCCGGTGTTGCATATTTCAAAAGAGTTGGTTTTAATGAGAGGTGTTACTAGATGGGGGAAGAAAGAAGCAGATTAAAGATAGTGTAGGGACCGTCTTTAGCTAAACCGAACGACTAATGGTACATGGAAAGATGCTGAACTTGTAGTCCTTTGTAATTGATCTACTTACTGTTCTTAAAGAAACTTTAAAAATAGGAATTCAGGTATTTAGAGGTGCATTAGGGGCTCGATAATGATTTATAAACATTACAGATTGTCGACTTCTGAGGTGGAGCACTCTTTGGAAAAGCACTAGCTCTCTGCTTTCCCATCTGTGAACTCCAGCACCATCAACCCATTTTATCTTCTCCCCGCTTTGTACCGGGCACATCTGTATGTCAATACAAGACCTACCCATGGTGATTTTTAGTTTACTACAGGGTGAGCCTTGCCATATTTTTGACTGCTATTCTGGAGTTCCTTTACCACAAAGAAAAATTTTACTAAAACTCTGTTTGGGGAGAGAAATTGGGTGTCCCCATTATTAGGTGCTTCTACTCGGCTCTTGGTAGCCAAGACTTTCTCATTTTTCTGGCTTGTGTGGGGGCTGATGTTTCTCTCCACAGGATGAAGGTGGAAAATTAGTATACTGTTAGCCTGCTTTGAACGTCATATTATGAATATGTGTGTAGTTTCCATGGGGCAGTGGAATATTTAATCATGATGAAGGGTAGGCCATAAATCAAATGTGTGAACTTGGATGCATTATCTGATATGCTTGATTTCAGACTTAACCTTCCTCATGGACTTCTGTCGTGAGAAATTACCTGGACTAAGTTTCTTCATTTGAAGCAATCATAACCCAACCACAGAGCTTTTATGATTATAAGATAATAGCAATAAAAAAAGAGATTGTTGGCTTCTAGCAGTGGACATGCACAATAAAAATATATTACTCTATAGAAAAATAATTTTACCAACTTTAGGTTTGATTACATGTTTGAGAAGATGTAGAGCAAAGATTGAAAAGGCAATTACAAGGTTATTGAAGACTTATGAGTTTAAGGGACCTTTAAGATGTGGGGGGCCAAGGAAAGTCATGAATGTTTATTGGCTCGGGTTTTGCTTTCCTTCCAAATGTTATCAAAGCAATCCAGCAGCCATCTTGAATCTGCATATTGCTGCTTCTGACTGGGCTCCCGGTATGGGCAAACCGTGGTTGCTCTGCGCCCTGTTATCTATGCAGTCACCTGTAGTCATCCGTGATTCCCCCCTAGTCCCTTTATACATGTAATCAATCATCAAGACATGTTGATCCCCCCCCCTTCATCTGTCAAGTCTGTCCTCTCCTCTCTATCCCCTTCTTGCCTCTATCTTAGTTTGGAACTGCATCTGTTCTTAAGTAGGCTTTGGCCAGGCCCCTGGCCTGAACTCTGTTCCATTCTCAACTCATCTAATTGTTCCCTTAGAGCTCTGGACTGCTGCTGCTGCCATCGTCACATTATTATGTCATTATCTGTTTTTTCCTGTTAGGCTGTGAGCTATTTGAATACAGGAGATTGCTCTTTCACGTCTGAATTTTCAGCTCCCACACAGTAGGAGCTCAAGGCAACAACTGTTGAATCGATTACCTCCTAGTACATTAGGCTGTGTTGCACAGAATGGAGAGGAGGGTTCACACAACCGGAATCCTCATGAACTCCAGGACCTGGTAAACATGGGTATGAATGGTTGCTCTGAAAAGCTTACACGTGGGACCGGGGAGATGGCTCAGTAGAATACACGCTTCCCTGGCAAGTGCAAGGGTCTGAGTTCAATCCCCAGTTCTGCCAAAAAAAAAAAAAAAAAAAAAAAAAAAAAGCTTACATGCTTGAGCACTGTGTGAGGTGTGTGGGGCTTGTTCTAGCACATAAGAGACCATAATGCACATAATGCACATAAGAAACTTAAAGTACTGAGGAATCTTCCATCCATCAAATTGAGCTTTACACTGTGTACATCAGAAGGGGAAATATTTAAAGTGACTGAAGTTGAAGTCACACAGGATCAAGGATGCTTTAGTAAGTACATTGCCTAGTAATGGCTTCCACTTTGTTCATGGTTTCCTTGCACCCCTATCCTTGGGCAGTGCCCTTGTATGCCGACTCTGAACTTTATCTTGTGACTTGCTTTGGCCAGTGGTACCATAGCGAATGTGCAACTGCCAGATGTGGGAAATGCTGGCCTACCGGGGCTGGTCCTCTTGCACATCCCCATGACTGTGGCCATCAAATGAAGGAGCTGAGACCAGCCTGCTGGGTGGGGAGGGACACACAGTGTGGCCTCTCTCATGCCTCCAGCTGACTGCTGAGCATCTTCTGGACCTGAGAATGAGGCCATTCTAGAGCCCAGAGCATCCAGCTCCTCGCTGGCTCCCAGCTTAGTAATACAGATACACAAGCAGGCTGAGCCGGGAGCAGCCAAGGCTCCCTCAGGCTGTCAGCTGTGTGGTAATGAACTTGCAAGCAAAAGGCAGCGAGTGCTGCTTGAACCTACTGCGTTGTGGGTGATAAGTTAGCAGAAAAAGCTTTGATGCAAGATGGCAACTGCAATCTCTATTCTAGCTGGTCGGAGTAGTGTTTGGGAAGCCAGATGTTACATTAGGATTCCCAAATACATGAATTCCAGGCAGGGGTTGGGGTAGAAAAGATTGCCAGAAAGTAATTGATTTTCAGCCTGTGAGTATGTGGCATTTTTACTCCTATTTATGGCACAAAAATCTCCTTTCTCAAAGTACTTGCAGCCTGGCAGGGTTGACAGACAGCGGGGCAGAACAGCCATTGACACTAACAGGTGAGCAGTAAGATGCAGGTGATACAGGCAGCCTGCTCATCTAGCACACCTGCGAAGGTGGAGGGAGGGTTGATTTGCCAAGAAGGGGAGCTCAGAGGCTTTTCCTGCTGGAGCAGTTTGGGCTAGCTGGCCACGGTATTCAGCACAGGAGGATGTATTAGAGAAAAACTGAGTTACAAGTCCCCCGTTTCCCTTCAAACTTATCTCCCTTACCTGCTTTGTGTTTAGTTTAAATGTCTCTGTGATGAAGGAAGGACAGGAGTTCTCAATCAAGGTGGCCAGACACCACTTGGGGACCAGAGGGGTGCAGCTTTATCTGCCTGGTGGCTGGGCATCTGAGGATTTCATAGCTTGGCCATTGGCCACATGCGAAGCCATGTCTTATGTGTGGGGAGTGCAGGCCTTTTCATAGGTGCAGAGAGATACTACCTCGTGAAAGATGTATCACAGCCAAGGAGGAAGGTTAGAGAAATTTTCTTGTTGAAGAGGTTTGTTATTTTAAGAAGCTGCTCAGCCTTGGATCACTTCCCTAAAAGGGGGAAATTTATCCACTTTTCCCCCTTTTGGTGCAGCCTCTCTCATTTTCAGAAGCTGAAAAATACTAGATAAGTCATTCAGCTTTCTCGCCTGGGAGCAGCACGTAGCACTGGCTACTCAGAGACATCCACTAGAGATTTTGCCTAGGGAACTGCTGATGTAAAGTAGCACCAGTGGCCATGGGGACTTCTCTGGTCCACTGTGGCTATGCTTAGTCTCCTGTGGCAGAAAGTGGTAGTGCTTTGGAGTAAGCATGGGGCAGATCTTGTTTCATGCAGACCTTGGAATGTGGCTGCAGAATAGTTCTTTCGGAGACTTTAGAACGACCCAGTTTTCACTCTTGCTTATAATTTTCCGAGAGGCTGGGGAGATGGTTCAGTAGAATAAGTGCTTCCCTGGCAAGTGCAAGGGCCTGAGTTCAATCCCCAGTTCCACAAAAAAAAAAAAAAAAAAGGAAAGAAAAAGAAAAGAACTGTACAGGTGGGCATGGTGGTGTATGCCTGTAATCCCAGAGACTGGGAGGCTGAGCCAGGAGGATTGCTGTAAATTCGGGACTAACCAGGGCTGTGAGTAAGCTCAAGGGCAGCCTGAGCTCGGTGAGATGCTGTTTCAAAAAAGACATAAAATAAAAGGAAAGAAAAAAATAATAATAACTGTACAGTGTGCTAGGATTGCATCACCGGGAGAAAAGGAGGGACAGGCTGTGTTTCTGAGCTTCCTAGAACCAGTGTGCTTCAATGCCTTACCCAGGGAGTCTCGTTACCTCTAGGTACAAACTCAGCTGTGGGTACCCTGCAGAACCCTTAAGCTGTCGCACAAGTGGGTTCTGAGTTTTCTGGGCCTCAGAGGACTTGCCTGTCATGAAGCTGTCACTTGTGCTGTTCTGCGTTGCCTGCCTATAGGCAGTAAGCATGCTTTGTGCACTGTGTGAGTGTCTGTCTCACTGAGGGAGGGGGACAATAACAGTGAAGCTGGGATCTAGGAGCTGAAGAAGCACCCAGTGAATGGTAAATGTACTTTACAGGAACGCTGGTTGCCTCCCTGCCCTTCATTCCTGTTTTCCAAGTCTGGTCTCCAGCTTTCCAAGTAATTCCAGGAACTGCCCAAGAGCTTCTCAGGGATTGTTTTTTCCATTAAGTGAGGTGGTGGCTTGCGGCTAAAGATGCTGACTGATATACTCCATTATTATAGTTTAAAAAAGAAATTGGGGTTGAGACTTCACAGAGAAGCCTGGCTAATCACATTAGTTGAGGTTCAGCTGCAGAAAAAAGAATCTGCTCTGGACTTTTTTGTTTGTTTGTTTGTTTGTTTGTTTTGTTTTTAACAGAACTTGAAATTAATTGACTCAGGGAATTGTTGGGAGGGTGAAAGAAATAGATCTGCATTGAGCGTTATGAAAACTCTGCCAATTTTTATTTATCATTACTTTATTGTTGCTTGTTTATTGTGTGTTTCCTCTATTAGAGTGTAAGCTTCATGAAGGCAACTTTTTTGGGGGGGGGGCAGAACCAGGAATTGAACTTAAGCCCTTGCGCTTGCCAGGCAAGCACTTATTCTACTGAGCTATCTCCCCATTCCCCAATGAGGGCAACAGTCTCTTTATTCTCATGTATATTCCAAGCTCCTAGGGCAGGGTGCAGTATATGTAGATCATTAACAATGACAACTACAATAAGTACACATAGAGAGGGCTTTTAAATGAAAGAAACTGCAAAGAACATACAACCCTAGTCAGTGTTCCTGTTGCTGGAACAAAATACTTGAAATCTGTGAAGTAGAGGAGGACAGTTTTACTTAAGCTTACAGTTTGATAGGTTTCAGCCTGTGGTCAGCTGGCTCCTAGGCAGGAGCATCACGTGGAAGAGCGTGGGGACGCCAAGCTGCCCACTTCCTGGGGACTCAGAAGCCAGCAGAGGGGGACAACACCAGAGAGGAAGGGGCGAAGAACTAGACACAGTGCCTAAGGTCATTCCCCCAGGGCCCTCCAGACACACCCTGAAGGGTGATTTACTAATCTCTCAGCCTAATTAAGTTGACTATCAAGATTAACCTCCACGGTGACTTTTCTGAGTTGGAAGATATTTAGACCTAGGTCATAGAACTTAACATATGCTTCTTGCTTGTCATACAACGAAAATTTTGATGTCGGTTTTCATGAATAGAGCAAACACTTGACTGCTCTTTTTCTTCCTTATATTGGAAGGAGACTACCCAGGCTTGGGTGGGTGTAGTCCTCTCACCATCACTGTGCCCTCCTCTTGCACAGGCTCAGGATGAGCACAAAGTGAGGTCCCTGACCCCCTGCTGAGTCACTTCGTTAAATTCCTACACTTGTCAAATTGGCTGACAGAAACGAGAAGATGGTGGTGTCCGTGGTCTGCGGGGTGGCCCGACTTGGGACACAAGTGGTGCTGCGCTCCGGTCTTTCGCTGGCCCTGCTGATGGCCCCTGCCTTGCGGAGCGCCGCAACCTATGCACAGGCTCTGAAGGCCGTGCCAGAGACGCAGGTCAGCGTTCTGGACAACGGGCTGCACGTGGCCTCGGAGCACTCGGCCCAGCCTACCTGCACTGTAGTGTCTTGGTGAGGAAAAACAAAACAAAATAAAACAAAACAAAACAAAACAAAACAAAAAACTTGTGAGATTGACATAATGTATCAACCCATTGGAATTGGTAAAGATGAGACTAGGGACACTGTCATGGTTTATGTCTAGATTTTCCCCCCAAAACCACATGTAATCATGGGGTGAACTTTGAGGTGGCTGAATCTAGAGAGTGTTGTTGATCTGTGGTCCAGTGCTAGAATTAAGGACATAAACCCTGTTCGCACCCTAGCGTGGGTAGCCTGTGTACGACATAAAGAACCTAAAGAAGCATGTCCCTTCTTTTTTCCCATCTGTCACTGTTTTTGCTCTCTTCTACCAACATTAACTGTTGCCCTCTGTTATATACCACTCTGGCTTGAACGAGCTGAGTATGGAGTGAAACCTCTACAAACTGTGAGCTACATAAACCTTTCCACCCTGAACTTTGGGCATTGAGTATTTTGTCTTGGCAATGGGAAAATTAATTAAGAAGTGCTGTAGGGAGATTAGAAAGCATAACTTCAGTTTTTCTCTCTCTTTACTCTTCTTCCTCCCCCATTCTTCCATTTCTTCTACCTTCTTCCTCTTCTCCTTTTCCCTTCTTTCTGTCCTTTTTTGTTTCCTTATTTTATTTTTATTTCTTTTCATATATATTGTAAAAATTCATATAACCAAAATGCCTCAAAAACATAATTACATCCTGTAACTCAGTGGTGTCCCAAATTTACGGATCAAGGAGATTATGGGACCACAGAGGAAAGTGATCAATGATGTAGAGTGTGCCTAAGGGGAGTCACATGGAGAGAAAACATTCTCTCAGGCTTTCACAGAGAGCAAATTGGTCAAGCAATGGCCGTGACTCACCCACATGGCTGACACTCACAAAAGATCTACAAAGTGTGGTACAGGGTTTCAGGGTAAGTCCTGAGAGGATTTGACTGACCTTGTCAGATACAAAAGTTACATTTATTGTTATATAGGTCTTGCTGTATCTTGGTCTTAACCATCCAGCAGAGAAGTATAAAAACAAGGTATAAAAAGTAAAGCCATATTAATATGCTGAGCTGTAAAAGGCTCAAGTCAACAACTTCTCACATTGCCAGTCCTACAGATAATCCACTACTATTATTATGGACTACTAGACTATATTGGAATATTTTGCTGAATTCATGCACCTATAATATTTAAATGGCAATGAAATACCTATCTCTGACAAAGCTAAACAAGAAAAGGGGATACAAAGGAAGGACCATTTTGTATCTGTATATACAAAATAGGATAGATATACAGCTACTTTCTCTTAATCCAGTGAGAAGAAAGATTTGTACTAATAGTGTTTGGACAGGATATCATGTCTGCATCTTGTAAATAACCACTATGAAGACAACAATGTGCAATGTATTAATTATAGAAGCTGTCCTACTAATTGGTTTTGAAACTGTCTCATTGCTTTTTGTTTCTCAATAAAATTAATTAAAAGAGAAAATAATATGCAATGTAACAACAATTGTTGATTTCCAAAAAGCCCCACACAATTAAATTCACTCATGAAAAATTCCATTTATTTATTTTTATTTTTTATTTATCTTTCATATTTTAGGACAAGTTCTACAGGGTTTTCAGGGTCTACTAGACTGGACTCATAGTGATCCACTTGTTTACAGACTCCCAAGAGCTGGGATTATAGGCATGTGCCACCACACCCAGTCTCAATTGCCATCTCAGTGCGCCCCGGGGGCGAGGCCAGCAAGACAGGCCTGGGGATCAATCCCTCAGCCCCAGCACATGCTTGCAGGAGCTTTAATACTCTGAGCTATGTGTCTGGCCAAAAGAATTCCATTTAAAGGACATCGGATGGCTACCTTCATTCAATAGAGGCCATGGGGCATGGAACAAGTCTGGCACTTCTGTATTTAATCACTAAATTTTTATGGATAGACTTTACAATAATAATGTTTTGTTTAGACAGCTACATCTACACTCCAATAAATAAATCCCAAGCCACTGTGAGTTCCTTTCTGAGTCTAAATAAAAAAGGAAAACTGAATGCTTCAAAGCTGTCATTATTTTCATAAAGGAGTGTAGTGGAAGCAAGGGCCAGAGCCTGGACTGTTCTAGAAATTAACTATATAAAGAATCCCACTCAGATAAGCAACTCTCTATTCACAACACAGCTTACATTTTAAGGAGTGGCTATTTTTACCTGTCAGTAGGGCAGGCTTGGAAATAGTCTTGTGTAGCCAAAATATCTTCTACAGCAGGCTAAAATTGGCCCCAGAGCCAGGCCATGCAGAAGCACTCCCTATTTCTAGGATCATCCGAACCACTTTGTTCTGATACTAATGAAACAAAGGTGCAGGACAGATGTGCACAGACATCTTGAAAAGCAGAACTAGCAGGATGCTGGAGCACACCGAGGTGCTAGAGTGACCTTGGTTGCAGTGCAGATCCACTGTGTCCAATAAAGTCATTTTCAAGCTGTGGTTGGTACTCTTCACTGTATTATTTTTTTTAACAGTCTCACTGCTTTTTCCTTCAGACTCTCCTGAGATAGATGTTAAGGTTCCTGTGCTTTTTAACCTGTTGACAATTCTTGTAAAAACTTTTTCTCCCAGAGAAATTCTCAAACTGACTCATTAAAGTGATCTTTGAGTTTTATCAATGACCTAGCAAATCCCTAGTGGAAGGACCATCTTGTCACATAAGTCTTTCATCAATAATTGGGAGGAAAATTTCCATCTGACCGTATATCTTCCTTAATTCTCTTCTCAGGCATATGTTATTAATTACTCAGCATTCTCCTTCTTTGCATATAGGTGTATTTCAAATACATCATGGCATTATGTGCATGAATACTTACCAGAGTCTAAAAAGGAAGGCGATGCTTAGGGGACAGTCAGCAACATTCACACATGGCTATCTGCTCTGTGCAGGAATTCAACCAATAGCACATTTTGGGAATTCTTTTTTTCTTTTAAACAAAGAAAGAACCAGTATCTGATTTATTTGCTTTGAAAATTGGCTATTTTCACCTACCTGGTTTTATTAAAGATCCGTGAACAAAATAGAGTGTCAAAGAAATGAAATTTTATGTATATCTAACAAAAAAATTCTATCTCAAAAATTTATTCCTCTTGGTGAAAAAATATAAGGTGGGCATGGTGGGACACACCTTTAATCCCAACACTCAAGAGGATGAGGCAGGAAGATCGCCTCATTAAGGATAGTCTGGGGTTCACAGTCAGACCCTGTTTCTAAAACCAAAATCCAAAACAAACACAAGAGAAAAACTCTTCTCTGTCAATTCAGGGTTGACTCAATTCAAGATGCTTCTCAGTTAATTCAAGCTTTTTCCATGTCTTTACCTCTTGCATCTCAGTTTCTGGTGCTTATAGGTAGTTGAGGCAGCAGGGAGGCCAGGGTGGGGCCGCTATGAAGGCACTAATCTACCTCCTGGTCCTCTGTATCCTACCCAGCAAGGCAGCCTTAGCAGGTCCACTGTCACTCAAGATTGTACCTTGGCCTCACTTTTCTGTGTGAGACACACCCATACTCTCAGCGAGGCTGCCTTGGGCTTCCTGTCATAGATGCCAGCTGTAGGCATCTTTCTTTCTGCTGCAACCTCTGCTGGACTGTTGTAGAACTCTAGGCCTTCCAGCTCTTGGCCCCCATGAAAAGAGGTGCTTGGCTTCCCTGGTTTTATCTTCCCAATTTAATCTCTCTGGATTTGTCTCTCACCCTGGAAACAACATTGTCATGATGGGCAGGGATGAACACTCCTCCTTCGGACATTCACTAGATCCTAATGATCCTTCTCCTTCCCCAGCTCACTTCTTCCTCTATTATTTCACTAGGGTTAGGAAAAAAAAAACCTGGCTTTTTTTCTTGATCACATATCCTCCAAATTGTTCCCGTTTTAAACTAGTCTATACCTTTGAGACATTTTGATTCTCTGATTCTGTGAAGTAATAAGAACAATTTTGTCTACTTTCAAGAAAAAGGCTTGAAGGCCAAAAGAAGGTCATCAACTAGTATACCAAACTCTTAGGCTATTTTTCAGCCTTTCTTGGCATGTTGCTCTGTTTCACAAGATCTGAATTCTGGAAGGTCTGCAATATTGTCTGTGGCTGTAGTTTATGACACTTGGCTCACTACGTGTAAGGAATGATGATCGCTGATTTCCTTTCTAAATAACCAACATCTTGAAGTAATCCTACTACTCCATCCTTCCTGAAGCCCAGTGATAATTTTCAGATAAGAAGATTCTGATCAAGTTACAGTAAGAAGAGAGAGCCACTTGCAAAATTCCCTGGAGCTGGTTTAAAATATTGCCCAGAATAATTCTACCCACAGAGCTCGGTCTTCTTGGGCCATGGTAACAGAAAGGAGAAGCTGAAGGTGACTGTACACAGTACTTTTGGGATATTACAATGAAAATGTCTTAGATGAGTTAATGTACAAATGTTAGAAACTTATTTCTCACAGTTCTGGAAACTGGGAAGTCCAAAATCAAGGCACCAGAGGATTTGGTGTTTAGAGAAGGCTTATGTTTTTCATCAAGTTCCCCACTTGTTGTATCCTTGCTTGGGATGGGTGTGAAGGACAAAATAGCTCCTTTTGACATCTTTTATAGGGCAATAATATCATATAAGAGGGTAGATGTCTTATTACTTCTTCCCAAAAGGTCTTACTCTTGATAGTATCACACTGAGGATTAAGTTTCTACATACCTTTGGGGTGGACCAAGATTCTGACCATGGAAATGATTCATGTAAATGAAATGAAGGGCATGTAGAATTTGGGTCAGGTGACAAGTAGACTAGATGTTCAAGTAGGAGAGGAAAGGAAACATCCATTCCTTACCAGTTGTAAGGGTTGTAGATGAAACCTCTACTAATACTACAACAGTAACAGCAACAAAGCACAATAATGAGAGAAAAAGCTTAACACATTTGTTTAACCAAAGTTTTCTCTTTTTGATGTGATGGAGATTGAACTTGGAACTTTTCACGTGTGCTGGAAGAGCACTCATCACTGAACTACATCCCTGAATCCAACTAGGATTTCTACAGTGAAGACCCAAAGACCAAGGAAAATTGTCTTTTGGCAGATGCTAGACAGAGGAGTGATTGGAAGACAACCATAGTAATAAAACATGATGGTAATAAAACATGGTCTTCTTGAAAATGTCTTCTTGATCTTAGGTACAAGGCAGGGCCCTTCTGAAATGGAAGTCTTATGATCTGTTGTCAGGGAAAGAAGATTACAGAATTCTTTGATGATCTGTATTACAGGAAAGAGGAAGAACTAGGTAGTGTGATGACCTTGCTTGTTTAGTTTTTTCACTTTCCTTCAGCTTAAGATGCTTAGCACACCAAGGGCAGCCCATAGTCAGCAGTCAAAGAGTCACACATCTTCCTGGAGAAGAAAATCAGGTTACAGTCAGAGTCACAAAGTATGTTTTGCTTCTAATTGTGAAGTTCTCAAGGGAGGTCTGACACGTTTTATAACCTGGCCACTTCCATCTCCTCATTGGATAGTTGTAGGGACACCTCTGGTTGGTGATGGCTGGAGATTAAATCTAAAGTGTTTCCTCAATGTCTTATGCTACCCTGTCTCAAAAAGACAAAAAGATGACTGCATCTTGAGGGCACTCTAATACTAGATGGATTAGTCCACTAATAAGTTCATAGCTGACTTGTTGTTAAGAGGTGGCACCTGGTCAGAGGTGGGTCACCGAAGGTATAATCTGGAAAAATTTATCTTCCTCCTAGGCTCTTCTCTCATTCTCAGCCTCCTAGCTGCCACAGTTGGACACTTTTCCTCTGCCATTCCCTTCTGCCATCTTGTTTCTGACTGGATTCAGCCAACTGGGAACTGAAACTATGAACCGAAATAAATCTCTCCTCCCTTAAATTCTGGGTGTTGGGTGTTGCGTGCCAACAATGGAGAAGTAACTAAGATGCTGATGATGCCAAAATCCAACCTGTGGCAAGGATGCTGCCAGTGCTGAGAGGGGCTGGGTGCCCATCAGGGCCGGGCGCTGCTGCTGTTCTCCCAGTGTGGCCCTGGAATTGCTGCTGGGTCCCTTGAGAACCTGAGTGGCCACCCTGCTCTCTCCTGATACTGTGCACTGAACTGTGTCTCACCACTGAAATGCTTTTTTTTTTTCTCCCAGGAGGTCCCATCTTCCTCACCAAATATACAAATGTTATTCTCCAGTGTTACTCAGCATAACCAAATCCTTACACTCAACCTGAAAACTTGCATATCTAAATGAAAGCAGTCATGAAATCCTATGACCATGATCTAGACCGGTGACAGCAAACCATGTAGAGTTTTTAGTGATGCAGCCCACTGTGGCATGAGTGCTACTGCTGATCTATACTATATAACTTTTCTTCACTTGGAGCTCACTGAAGTCTCCTGTGCGTGGACTACTGCTCACACATCCAATTATAACAATGAACTGGGAAAGGACCTGCACAGTAGACACAGCTGAGGCCATTCGGCACCCTGTTAGTCGCATTGCCAGTCATGCTCTGGAAGATCAAATGGGAGGCACCCTAGACCTGGTACCACATTTTAAACTCTTAAACTCAACAGCTTTAGCACTTGAGGTGTTCTCTTTTTCACTAGTCTGAGCTCCCTCACACTGAGATGCTGTCACTTAAATAAAACTTTGTCTTTTCTTCGTCATCATGTGCCTTGTCCAATTCTTCGTGCATTGTACACAAGAATCTACAAACCCATCGGGGGGCCCCCACCACCCACAGTAACAGTATTATGGATGGAACTTGGTCGCTGACTCAGCACTCTAGGAGTGGGGCCACATGTGGCACAGCGTGTGGTGCTGGGGATCAAACCTGCTCTCTCTAGCTAATTCAATAAGTAAATTAAAAAAATCTTCTCCACTCCAGCCAACATACAGACCTGGTGTGCGAGTGGGACTGCCTGGGGCCTTCTGTATCCTCATTCTAGCCAGTGTGCAGGCCGGGAGTATGTGTATGTATGGAACATTCTCCATCAGACAGGCCCGGGGTAGAATCCTGCAGCAGAACTCACTGCACAAAGGATAGAGGCAAGATCCACTCAGCTGATCCAGGAGCAGAACATCTTGCCAGAGTGGTACAGTGGGTTCACCTCCAAGAACTGCAGCAGGAAGGAGTGGAGCACAGCAGCCAGACCCCAGCCACATCCAACTGGACCAGTTTGAATTTGGTAGATCTAGACCCGGTGCTAAGGTAATAACTGTACCAAAGCTGTACACCAAAGGTCAGAAGACAGCGCTATACAAAATGACAAAGAGAAGGAGCAAAATGCATTCTCAGGTCCTGAGCCCACCCAGAACAAGTGCAGAAGAAACTAGCATAGAAGAAATTGGAAATCACACACCTGAAATCTATGAAATAATAGTGGCTGAAGTAAAGAAACAACTGCAGAAAGGTATAGAGGAAATCAGATAAGAAATAATTTCTGAAGTAAAAAAAGAAATGATAAATATAGTGAAAGAAGTACTAAGTGCTTCTAAAGAAGATACTGATAAAAAATAGAGGACAATAGAAAAATGATGGAATCCTTGAATGAGCCATATAGGAATGAAATAGAATGCATGAAGCAGATTCAAAGTGGTATACAGGAAATTAAAACCTCAATCACAAGCTGGCAAACCTATTTGAGTGAAAGTGAAAATAGACTTTCAGACCTTTTAGACATTCTTTGTTTTCTTGCAAGACTTGAAGTACTTTGCTCCATGCTCTTCTTACCTTAATGGTTTGTGAAGAGAAATCTGCTGTTATTCTGATTGGTTTTCCCTTAAATATGATCTGTTTCTTTTCTTTAGTGGATTTTAGTATACTGTTCCTGTGCTGAATTTCTGGGATCTTGATTATTATATTTCTGGGAGTGGTTTTAATTGGGTTGATGTTATTCGGAGTTCTATATGCTTCGGTTTCCTGAATGTCAGATTGTTGCCCCATATTTGGAAAGTTTTCAGCTATTACTTTTGTTCATATTCTTTTTATATCATTGTATTGACTCCTTCCTTCTCACATTTTCATCTCTCACATTGTTCATCTCTGCATCATCTTGCAGGTGTTGAATTATTTTTTCCTGCATCCTGATTGTTTTTAAGAGATCTTCGCTTACTTTTTCACTAGCTGCAAAGGTGTCTTTAAGGTCAGAGAGTGTATTTTCACTTTCACTCAAGCAGATTTGCCAGCTTGTGATTGAGGTTTTAATTTCCTGAATAGCACTTTGGATCTATTTCATACAATCTATTTCTTTCCTATATTGCTTATTCAGGGGTTCCATCATTTCTGTATTCTGCTCTATTTATCAGTGTATTCTTCAGAAGCACTTAGTAGTTCTTTGCTTATAGTTATCACTACATTTTTTACTTCAGAAATTATTTCTGATCTCATTTCTTCTACACCTTTCTGCAGTAGTTTCTTTACTTCTGATGCTATTATTTCAGAGATTTCAGGTGTGTGATGTCCGATTTCCTCTATGCTAGTGTCTTCTGCATTTGTGCTGGGTGGACTCAGGGCCTGAGACTTTTTTGTTCCTTCCCTCTGTCATTGTGTGTACCACTGACTTTTGACCTTTGGTGTAGAGCTTAGATAGAGTTATCACCTTAGCACCAGGTCTGGATCTATGAAGTTCAACTCTTCCAGGTGAGTGTGGCTTGGGTCTGGCTGCTGTGCTCCACTTCTTCCTGTTGCATCCTTGCAGGTGAACACTTTATGTCACTCTGACAAGATGTTCTGCTCCTGAATCAGCTGGGTGGGTCTTGCCTCTAACCTCTTTGCAGGGAGTTCTGCTGAAGGACTCCATGCTGGGCCTGAGCTCTAGGTTGCTTCAGGATCCATCTGCCCTGGGCAGTCTCACTCACACACTGGGCCAGCTCTCTGGGTTGCTTCAGGATCCAGCAATCCGGGCGGTCTAACTCACATGCTGGGCCTGCCCTTTTGGTCGGATGATGATCCAGAGGCCCCAGGTGGTCTCACTCACAAACTAGGCCTATGCTCTTGGATAACTCAGTTATACCAGGAAACAATCAGAGCAATAGGGAATTGCTTACAAGTATATGGACCTTGATTGATTTTCATATGCATATATGGGTTCAGAATATGTATTGAGCAGACTATCAACAATTGCTTGAGATTTCAGCCATAAAATTGTTTCTATTAATAAGTCTAAGTTTTTGGACTTTTAAAAAATGTATTAACAAGTTCTCACTAGACAACTAGGACTCATAGTGACCCTCCTGTTTAATAAATGTAAGTTTTGTTACTGTGTCAGTTATTTCTGTCATTGCTGAGATAAAATATCTACCATCTACAGGTTTAGGGAGGAAAGGCTTATTTAGCTCACAGCTTACAGAGGTTCCAGTCTATAATCTGCTGGCTCCAGGGCAGGGTGGTGGGCAGACAGGCATTGCAAAGGACAAATTGTTCATGGCAGGCAAAAGACCACAAAAGCAAGCAAGCAAAGCACCCGAGCCACTTTCTGCTCATTTTGTATTCTATCTAGGCTACCTGAATTAGGGCAGTGCCACACCCTTAACCCCAGCATTGCACCATGAATTAACCACAACTTTAGATCCAGTCACTCTGAAAAAGTCTCACTACGACACATGAGGCTTCGAGGGGACCTGTAGACACAGCTGAAACTGTTATTGTAATAAAACCTAAGTAACTCGGAATCAACAATGAGCTGCTCCATATCTGCAAATGAGACTCATTCAGTGATTACAAAGATTACAACTATGAGGAAATATCCACAGGTAATAAGGAGAATTTGCAAAGACACTTTTTTTTTTTTTTTGGTTAAAAAATGTGTCTTTGACAGCCTCAATCCTAAGGCAGGTAGGTCTGCCATAAATAATGAACATTAATTGCTATTTTGATTCAGTGCCTTACAAATCCCAAATATGGATAACAATAGCAGAATCCCTCCAAGAGTAAGCAAGCATTTAGGGAATGGTTTACCTTGCTTTCATTTCTAGCCTTCACCTTACTCAAGAAGGATGGGGAAAATCCCAAGCTTGAAAGTGGGCTGGGTGTGTGGGAAAGGAGCGTGGGCTAGGCAGGGACACAGGGAGTCCTTCTTAAGGAATCTTCTGTTCAGCACTGCAGATCACCATAGGCTGATCCAATCCTACCACCAGTCTTAGACCCTCAGGCACTGTACCCACTCCAACCTTCAGTTGCTTCCACTGTGCACATGAGTGAGGGCCGTTGGCTGGTTTCCTGCCATTCTGTGCTCCTACTCACACAATTCTCACTGGCAGACAGACAACCTGCGTAGACCTCTGAGGTTCTGTTACCTCTTTTTGGTGGCTGCATTGAAGCAGTGTATGATGTTTATGACTTGACTCCTCTGACTCCTCAGTCTGAGATGCAAAAGAAACTTCTGTTTGTACCTACAGACTCTACTAAATCTCAACATCTCAACAGGCCCCAAGAGGCCTGTTAGACTCAGAGTATTCACCCAGCTGCTGCATAAGGCCTGCTGGTAACCTCTTGATTCTTGTTGGTCTTGTGTGTCATTGACCTTAATTTCTGTGGCTGCATCATGGTTAGGTTGTGGAAATAAACTGCTTGGGTTTGAATGCTATCCACCAGATATTAACACTTTCTTGGTGGGGTGAGGTAATACTAGGGTCTTAGAGACTGAATCCAGAGTCTTCACACTGAAGTACATCACCATTTTTTTTTGAGATTAGAGTCTCACTGTGTTGCTAAGTTACCCAGGTTGGGTTCAGATTGGTGCTCCTTCTGTCTTAGCCTCCCAGAGTTCTTGGATTCCATTTGTGCACCACCACATCTCACTCACTTGTTAGCTCTTTGACTTTGGGCAGCTCACCGAAGTGAAGTCTCAATGTTCTCATCTACAAAGTGGGTTATTGACAATATCAACCTCATGAGTTATAAATATTCACAGAAGTAGTCAAGGCAGATATTACTACAGTATGCTGGACACTACAGATATCTACAAGTGTAAATTATAATTATGAATAAATGAGGTGATGGTAGATGATGCAGTTGTGTTCTGCTCACTGTTAATATTTTATTATTATTCCATTCCTAAATTGTGAGGTGATTTAGGAGGGGAAAACGTAGGCTCTCGGCAAAGGAGTGAACACTTACAAATCTAGAATAAAAAAATAGTTTAATTTTTTTGAACCTCTTCAATAACTGTCTCTTGTGTGGGTAATGTAATTACCAGTGGAAAAATGAATAAAAACTCAAACTCAATAAATTACATTTTCATTGAATTTCTTTGCTTGCATTTTAAGGGAATAGCTCTTTGAATTTTGAAACACATTTCTGCCACTTTATTTTTTAACTGTTAAGACATGACATAGTACGCATTTTAACGTATTCGCTCATGTCCAATTTCAACAAAACTGGGTGGGATTTAGTACCCCATAATTCATGCCTGGGGTATCTTATTACAATTATAAAATTTTATTATAAAATGTTTTTTTAATATTTATATTGTTAATTAAGTG
Source organism: Ctenomys sociabilis (assembly GCA_004027165.1). Taxonomy (NCBI): domain Eukaryota; kingdom Metazoa; phylum Chordata; class Mammalia; order Rodentia; family Ctenomyidae; genus Ctenomys; species Ctenomys sociabilis. The sequence continues at coordinate 32,554 of PVKA01005741.1, forward strand.
ATGATGAATCTTCATAAATTCTGAACAGAGAATTATGGTTTGTTAGTCCCTGCTCAGACTTCTTATTAACCAATCAGAATATTTGATTTCTCCTTCTAACGTGTTCAGATGCTTGATGGCAAGGCTCGCGGGTGCTGCTGGTCCTTCCCTCTGAAGAAAAGAAAATTTCAAGGCATTTTATCCATTTCCTAGGGAGAATTTTAGGGTACCTGGTGGTTATCTTAAAGCATCTTTTAGTTTTAATTACTACAGAGATGTGTATGGTAAAGAAAGCAGCTCCATGAATAGCTCTATGAATAGCAGTCTTATCATACTATAAGGGTTTCTCTCTTCTTGCACACAGACTCACATCCTTGTGTCACTAGAGTTGTTGTGATTGGACGATTAGTGATGATAGGGGGATCGTGCAAGCAGCAGCCCAGTTGCAGGGAGATGAGGACCCCCTTGGAAGTGATTGAGACCTCCCCTATTGAGTAATCTCGTCCTTGGCTGCATGCGGTTATTAAGCACTTGAAGGGTGAGCAGTGAGAGTGAGGAGCTGAATTTTCAATTTTGTTTACCTTTAACTAATTAATGTCTAAATTTAAATGCCCACTGAACCTTTAAAAATTCACTTTCTTGCTGGGTATGGTGGTACATGCCTATAATCCCAGCACACAGAAAGCTGAGGCAGGAGGATTGCTGTGAGTTCAAGGCCAACCTGGACTGTATAGTCAGACCATGTCTAAACTATTTTTACTTCCTGGGGGCATGGCTATGGCTCAGTAGCACAAGCATTTCCCTGGCAAGTTCAATTTCCCATACCTCTCCTCCAAAAAACTGCAAAACAAAGCAAAAAAAAAAAAAAAAAATCATTCACTTCCTCAGCCATGTTGGCTATGTTTTGTTAAAATTATTAATCAGGGGGCCATGTGACAGAGCCAACTTCTGTGCCCAGGTGTTACTGGGTCCTGGGGTTTTGAGGTTCTCCTATTGATGGGTAGGTGGTTTCTAGGGCATTCTGTTTTGAACAAAGAATCCGCCAAGGCAAGTGCCAAAGGTAGAAGGTTTTACATTTACTAAAGGTAGGAAAAGAAAATGCTCTGCCACATGAATTTGGGCTACTGAAAAGGAGGAAAAGAGGCCCCGTCTACAGAGTGAGAGAAGACCATCCCACAGGAGAGAACACAGTGGCCCACGCTCAGTGATAGCTGACTTTTTGTCTCCCAGTCTTCAAGCTAAAGTTAGGGCTGGGCTGTCCTGCCAGAATCCTGCAGGAGTTCTCAGGAGCATGGAAGGATTCTCTGACTGGTTCCACAGGCTGGGTTTGGTAAATTGTTCTGTGTGTATCCTGGAGCTTTGCAATTCATAGGTCCCACCCTCCTTCCCAGTGAGTTTGTCAGGCCCTAATCTCCCGCTTCACTGGGATCCCACATAACAAATTGCAACCCAACTCTGTGTAAATGGCTGTAATTTAGAAAAATATAAGTTAGGTTAACCAGCCAGAGATTGCTAACTCACCTCTAAACAACAGCTTTCTACTGAACCATCCAAATAAAACTATTACTCTGCTGTACCCAAGCAAATATTTTCTTTGATTTGCTTCTGTGTTCACTTTATAAAAATCCTTCCCTCTAGTACCTTTAATCAGACTTGGATTGCTAGTGGTCTGACAATGACTAGTTCATGAATTGCTATTTGCTTTTATAAATTCATGTTTTATTCATTTCTTCCTTCCTTCCTTCCTTCCTCCCTCCCTCCCTCCTTCCCTCCCTCTCTCCCTTCCTTTCTTCCTTCCTTCCTTCCTTCCTTCCTTCCTTCCTTCCTTCCTTCCTTCCTCCCTCCCTCCCTCCCTCCTTCCCTTCTTCCTTCCTTCCCTCCCTCCCTTCCTTCCCTCCCTCCTTCCTTCCCTCCTTCCTTCCTTCCTTCCTTCCTTCCTTCTTTTAATTTATCTCAGTTTATCTTTTAGCAATGTCATCTGTTCGAAAGTCACATGTGGGCTGGGCATGGCGGTACACAGTTGTAATCCCAGCACTTGGGAGGCTGAGTCAGGATTACCATGAGTTCAAGGCCAGCCTGAACTACATAGCAAGACCTTGTTTCAAAAATTTTTTAAAAAATCCCATCCTTGACTAGTGACTATCAGACTGAGCAGCTATAGACTACTTTGTCATCACAGATTGCACTATTGCTGTAGACAATACTCATCTTCACACAAAGGTTGTCTTTCCCTCTTCTGCTTTATTCTGTGCTCTGACATTCTTGACAGTAGAGAAATGAGTTCAGAAGGAAGGAGAGAGGAATGCTAACGTAAGTCTGGAAATGTACTTCTTGGACAGTTCTGTAATCAAAGCACTGAAAGAAGAAGTTGAAAATTTTCCACTGATGTAGTGAGTACTGTGTTCTCAGTAACTGAAAGATACTGATTGTCAGAAGGGTGGAGTGTGTTGAGGAAGAGAAACTTTGTTGGAAATAGCAGTGAACGAGTGCAAATGTTTTCATCTGTTCCTGTACTGTAGCAGGAATTGAACTCAGGACCTTGCACTTGCCAGGCAGATGCTTATTCCACTGAGCTATTTCTTTAGCCCCCACTCTGTGTTTTTGCCTTGCATGAAAACTCCAAGAGCCCAAACATTTCTTCTTTATGTTTTTTCCTCTTCAACATGAATGCATATGTACGTGGGTTAGGAATCTTAAGAAAAATACAGATTCTGAATTGCCTGTCTATGGTGCAGCCAGCATTTCCACATTCCTGAGTTCCCCAGATGGTCCAGGACCACACCTCAAGTTGAAGGCTCGAGAATGTTTAGAAAACACCTGCCTTTGAAGCCTTTTGGAAAAACACTGTTGTAATTATCGACTTAAACACAGAAGGTTACATCTCTCCAGGAATCAATATGCCTTTAATTTTAAACTCAAACTAGGGAAATTTGTCTGGGAGATGGTGATAGAAGTTCATTGTTTTTTGGCAAAGTGGAACTCATTGCCTATAATTCCAAGGCTCTTATAAATATTTACTGATGAAAATACAGATGTACAAGATATTTAAAAATCAAGGAATAATAACACAAAAAATAACATAGTCAAATTTCTTGCACGAATAAAAAAATAGTGTGTTTTGTTTCAGTATGGTCATGACCATTTTTGTAACACCAAGTGTTTGAGCAGAAAGCAGTTTCTATCTGATGCTGTGATTTAGAGCTAGTTGAAAAAGAAATTGATTGTAGGTGGAGGCCAGCTATTGATCAGGAAGAGGGATGGGAAACTTGAACATTTCTCAAATGGAGAAAAATACAGAATTAAAAGGCCCAAGGCATGGAGATTTCTCTCTGAAAAAATACAATGGGAAGTTTTCATGTTGCACTGTGGGATGCCTGGATTTCTTGTGAGGATGGAGACCCCAGGGATACTGACCAGAAGGAACGAGAACTTTCTGTTCCTTGCCTATAGCTTACAGACAAGGAGGGTTGGCAGAGAAAGCAAAGCTGCCTGAAAGGATTGTTGAACCTCCATGAACTCTAAGGTGTCATTGTGACTATGCATCACAGAGATTCAGGTAGAAACCAGTGGGCCCTGCACGGTTATCTTGGTATGATACATATAGACCTAAAACTGAACCAACGTGAGTTGAGTACAGATCTAGTGTTTTGGGTACCCACATGGGTTCATGCTTCCCTAGTTGTTTTGTTAAATGCAGAGTTTACTGTTTATGGAAAAATTAAAATTGGGAGGAAAAGCATGCGGTGTTAATTTCTCATTCATTCATGCTCCCAGGAAGCTGATCTCTCATCTGCTTCATTTGTTGCTTTACAATCAGCCCAGAAAGCTCTGTCTCCTCAGTAGGAATCACCTGAAATGGCTATCCCAGGGAGAAAACAAAATGTCAGATGAGAATTGGGCATAAAAACAAGCAAACAAACAAACACAACAAGTCTTTATATCTGAAAGGAAATAGCAAGCTACTCAAAAGAATTTAACAAAGTAGTAAGATAATTTGCTAATAAGGCATTAGCCTGCCTTACCAGAAAGTGAACTCCACTCACAGGTAGGACGTCTGCTGTCAAGCATAGGAGAGGGAGATGGCTCAGTGGAATAAGCGCTTCCCTGGCAAGTGCAAGGGCCTGAGTTCAATACCCGGTTCTGCCAAAGAAAAACAAAAAACAAAAAACAAACAAAAACCCAAGAAAAGCAACTCCAGATTGGAAAGGGTTAACGTAACACATGAAAGACAGCACATATGTGACTCAAATCTCCTCAGAGTCTAATCCCATTTGTCTAATGTATGAGGGGTGCTCAGATGTTACTGCTGAGCTCTAGCAGGTCCTGAGGCAGCTGCATGCTTTCCCGGGGAGATAAGGCCGTTTCAGTCACCTTCCATGGCAGTCCTTCCTCTTCTCCTTCCTCCTCCCCCCTTAGGGAGATCCCATCCCCTCTGTTCTCTCTATCTCTCTGTCTCTGTCTCCCCTCCATGCCTCTTGCTCTCTCCTTTTTCCCTGGTTCTTTTTTCCTTCCCTCATCCCTCATGCAAAAGTGTAACTATAGCCTTGTAGTTTTTGTAAATCCCAGTGTTATTTGTTTGTTTGTTTATTTATTTATTTTATTTATGGATACAGGGTCTTGCTATGCAGCTTGGAGTCCTAGTGATCCTCTTGTTTTCAGCTTCCCCAGCACTGGGATTACAGGTGTGCACCACCAGACCCAGTCTCACTGGCCAGTTTAATGCATCTAGGGGCAGGGCTGGTGGGCCTTGTGGTGCTGGGGATGAGATGGAACTCAGCTCTGAGCTTTCCTAAGCAGGTGCTTAGTCCGCTGAGCTATCTCACTGGCTCAGCCCTTTAATTTTTTAAAGAGAATATAAAATAAGGCTGGCAAGATAGCTCAACAGACTAAGTGCCTGTTTAGGCAAGCTCAGGGATGGGGGTTCGATCCCCAGGGCATGTTGAACTGGCCACTGAGACTGGGTGTGGTGGTGCACACCTGTGACCCCAGAGCTGGGGAGGCTGAAAACAGGAGGATCACTAGGAGTTTGAGCTGCCTAGTGAGATCCTATACAAAAAACAAAACAAAACAAAACAAAAAAATACACACACACACACAAAACACAGAAAAAGAGAGAATACAGAATATGAATTTGCCAGTATTTGTTGTATTGCATAGTGTGTTCCAAATCAGTTGGTCAGATTACCAGATATATGCAGGCAAAACTAGAAGAAGGAAAAGAAAATAAAAAGAAAGTTAATGCTCTTTATTAAAAAATATTACTACTAATTTTATTTTGTGATAATTGGGGCTCAAACCCAGGATTCATCTATGGCAGTAAGTACTCTACCCAAGTCCACCACAGTGTTTCTTCTTGTTTTGGTGGAACCGGGGATTGAACTCAGACCCTTGCACTTGCTAGAGAGCACTTATTCCACTGAGCCATCTCCCTGGTCCTTAGTGCTTCTGACTGTATGTTTTAACAACATTTGTCTTCTAGTAGAATTATTTAAACAAATCTGCATGAAGGGAAGAAGATATATTTGGGTATATATGTAGAATAGTTTGGACAATTGTATTACTGATTTTTGCTGGTCTTTGAAAGGAGCAGTTAATGCTTAAACTTTTTTTCTCTTTTTTTTTCCTCTTGAATTTCTTATAACTTCTTTGTTATTATTTTTTTAAACGAACCTTACATGTTGGTATCTGGTGATGTGAACAGTTACTCTGAAGATAGCCTCATGTAATTCAGCAAAGATTGTTGAATTCCTGTTGCTTTGTTTAATGAAATCTTATATCATTTCTAATGATGTTTTTTTCTTTATATCTCTATTTTGTACCTGTAAAAATAGAAAAAATAAAAAACCAAAACAATAAAAAAATCTGCATGAATACTAGTCTAGTCAGTAATTTTCCATATCTTCTTAAGCATACCAAATTGTTTCTGAAACTCAGATGATAAATTTTATACAAGGAGGAATTTGAATCGGATGATCTAGTTAGTCTTTTTTAGTTGTGACATAGTATTTTTTTCCATTTATGTATTTGGTACAGGGTCTCACTATGCAGCTTGGACTCCTAGTGATCCTCCTGTTTTTACCCTCCCCAGTGCTGAGATTTCAGGCATGCGCCACCATGCCCAGACTTGGTCAACTGGCTCAGCAGGCCCCAGGGATGGGACTGGCACAACATGTGGCACTAAGGATCGAACTCAAGTCCCTGGGCTTGCTTATGCAGGCTCTTAGTCCCCTGAGCTATCTCGCCTGCCCCCGACATATAGTATTTTCTTTTGTTCTTACATCATTATTTCTCTTGATACTTTTGTTTGCTTTTACCCCTATTTTGTCTTCTCTGTTGCCTTCCAATTTTTGCTCTTTCCTTATTGGAAGTGTATTAATTTGTTCTTTAAGTTCTTATTAACTATATTTAGGTTAATTTTCTAAGCATAATATCTGAGATTCTCTGCATGTTTTCCATAAGACCTTGAATGAAGTTAATGTTGTAGACGACTCTGTGGCCTGTCCACCGACTTGTGGCTTCTGTCCTCATCACTCCATCAAAACTGCATTGACTAAGGTTGTCAGTTTCCTCCATGTTTCTAAATGCTTTTAAGTCCTTATTTGCTAGACCTGCCAGTGCATATAACATTGTTCAACTTTCCCTTTCTCTGGCTTCTGTGACAGGAGCTCCCTTCTTTCTGTTCTGCAGACCATCGCTTCTTAGTCTCTCATTTCCACATCCTCTTCACAGACTACTTTGAACTCCAGACACGCACATCCTGTTTTTAACTGGACAATTTCATTTGGATGATTTTCTTATAGGAATTTAAAATTAACAACTCAAACTGAACTTCAGTCCTCCTACCCTGTTCCCTAGTTCTTGTAACTTCATTGTCATCTAATCAATTCCCCAAAGTAGAAACCAAGAATCATCCTCATTCTCCCTTCATCAACTCCTACACCAAGCAACCAACCATGAGGTCCTAATAAACTTCTCTTGTTTTTGATTACTTCTCTTAACTTCTACTGCCAATACTTAGTAAAAGTCAAATTTCTCAGTCAAATGTCTGAGAAATCCTCTAACTGCTGCTTCTGTCTTCAGGATAGTCTCTCAATCGGATTCATGTCACTTATAATAGTTTTGCTCTAAAAAGTCTCTGTAAACATCAAATTAGCTAATTTCAAACCATTGCTTTCAGGGGAAATATATGATTAGGTTCTTCCTAAACTCTGTCAATATTCTCATCAACCATTCAATATGGATTTTTACTTTGTGTGTGCTTCTGTTCAAAGATATCTTATTTAATATAGTTGATTAATTGTCACTGAAGTCACCACCAATAGCTCATGTCTGAAGGAAGCCCTCTAACACATAAACTTTCTCTTTGAGGCATAGAGCAGCCTTCTTGCTCTTGGGAACTGGACAGAGCAGGTAAGTACTGGGTTAAATAGTAAAATTAATTATTTCAATGAGGGACTCTTACAAACTGTGAAAAGATGTGGTTCCAAGCAGAACATGCAAAGAACTCTTTGTGAGGCCCGAAACAGAAAGGCAGGGTATGACCTTGCTCTTCCTCAGCTGGGAATGTGTATCCTGAGTAATCCACATTTCTTGCCATTCTGTGTATGCATATATGGTATCTCCAAGCCTTGAAAGTGTTAGGGATATTGAGTTTGAAGTTATGGATCAATGTTAGTGAATGGGTGACTTTGCAAGGAGAATCCTCATAACAAAGAATCAACCGTCAGGTTTGTGCCCAGAAACATTTCACTTAAACCCAAACTTCTTGTCACTCCTCTAGGTGAAACCTTCCCTTGACTCTAAAGCACTGCTAGGGTAAGTTCAAACTCCTAAATGTGGCACTCTCCTGCTTCTTCACTAACAGCTCTTATGAATCCCTCCCCCCCTTTTTTTTTTTGCAGTACTGGGGATTGAACTCAGGACTCTGTGCTTGCCAGACAAGTGCTTATTCTACTGAGCTATCTGCCTGGCCCTACGAATCACTTCTTTATGCTTTTGTGTCACATTGAAGTTTTTCCAACTTTTACACTTAATTCAGTATCTATCCTTCCCCCATCTTTGGGCCTTTGCAAATCTTTTCCCTCTTTCTCTCTCTCTTTTTTTTTTTTTTTTTTTTTTTTTTGGCTTTTTGAGACAGGGTCTCACTATGCAGTTCAGGCTGGCCTTAAGCTCACTTTGTAGCTCAGGCTGGTCTCGAACTCACAACAATCCTCCTGCCTCAGCCTCCTGAGTGCTGGGATTACAGGCATGCGCCACCATGCCCGGCCCCTTTTTCTCTTTTTGTCCTTCTTTCTCAGCCTTTTTTGTTTATACTTTCAGATCTCAATTTGCTACATCTTCCAAAAATTTCCTCTGACTTCATAGAGCAGATCACCTGCCCCATATTCTAATTATCATGGTTGTTTCAAGTCATAATATTTTTTGCATTCACAAAATTCTATTTAACTCTTGCAGGAAATAGACCTTGAACAGGCATCAACTTTACCTATTTAATGGTTTATGCTTTTTTATACAGTAAATCTGGTGTCTAGGACACCATAAATATGCGCCGTATGTGTATCAAATGAGGGAAAGAGTGTTTGCTCATTGTGGGGTCAGTGCCATCAAAAGAGTTATAGTATAATTATTTTGAAAACAAGAAGATATTTTACCTGTGAATCTCAATCGCCAGATTCAATACATAGTATGTACGTAGTATATATTTGAAAAATATCTGTTGATGAGAAAAACTAGTTTTCTTAAAAATAGTAACTTTATTTATTTATTTATTTGCAGTACCGGGGATTAAATTCAGGACCGTGCACTTGCTAGGCAAGCGATTATTCTACCGAGTATCTCCCTGGCCCCTAAATAGTAACTTTACCTATAGAAAAATAGTGGTTGATTGTGAATTCTTTTTTTTTTTTTTTTTTGCACAAGTGGAGAAATTTTTATTATAATCACTAATTTATAGTACTGGTGCAAAATACTGTTCGCCATGACATTTTCGTACATTCATACAATGTGCTTTGATCATATCCATTCTCTGAGCATCCAGGTTCTCAAGAGAAATTTTGCAAAATAAAGAGGCAAACTGCTCCATATAAACAGCTTGGAAATATTCCCTGCTACTCTAGGCTATGAGCAGAAAAGTGCCAGACATTCCCCAGGGCCCCAAACAAGTGTTCATACACCTCAAGGGCAACCCTACCCTTCTTCAAAGCACAGCCATTGAGTTAGAATAATGCAGCAGTTACCAGATGAAAACCATGCTTTATTAAATAATGAAAAAAGAAAGAAAGGAGGACACGAGAGGTGAAAGGGGCTGGCTGGTTCTCTATAATCGTGTGCTGTTTCCCCTTTGTGTTTTTTTTTTAAGAATCAAGTTTCAAAGAACAACTTTTTGATGCGCTACTTTCTGAGGTAGCACTGCAAATATGCATTGCCAGAGGACCTGAATTCTTACCAGCTCTCGCTGATGTGAGGAGCCATGTGCGAGTGTACAACTTCAGGGCATCATGAAAAAGAACTCAGCAAAGTCTGCTCTGTTCTCCCAGTAGGGGTTCCCCACACCCACAGCCAGGGGAGGAAATGAAGAGGATCTGCCTGGGGACTTGAGAGTGAAATTGATTGCACACATTTAAATTGATGGGCCTGAGATTGATTTTCCTGACACTGAAACCCTTGTGTTCTGCACTGAGGAATTTAAGGACGAGTACTTAGAGGTGGACCATGAGAAGAACCACGACCATGCATCACCCTTCCCAACAACTGCTATCTTGGATGTGGTCCAGGAAGCTCCTTAAGCCATTGCGATAACTAAGTTCATGGCCTAGGGTGGTGCTGAGTCCCTGCTGTGTGGCTTGGCAACCTTGCTTGCTCTTGGCTGCAGAGATCGTGTCTTCCAGAGGGAGCTCATCTGGAAGGCTGTGTCATCTTGGCTCAGGCCCCGCTCATTTATTGGTCAGCTGGAGAAGGTGATGAAAAACGTGCCTTGGGAAAACACAGACGGGTGTGTGCAATAGCAGCCTTGTGGTCTAAGGCAGTAGTTCTCACCCTGTGGTCTAGTAAGAAACAGCAGCATCAGCACTTCCCAGGAATGTGTGAGAAATGCACATTCTCAGGCCCAGGCTGATTCCAGGCCAATGAATCAGAAACCTTGGAGCTGGTGCTCAGCCATCTGTCTTAAGGTCTGTGGGTGGTTCTGGGCACATCAGGACTTGAAGGCTACAATGCTGAGAGAAAATGAAGAAGATTGTTTCCTAAATAATAATAAAAAGAAGAATGATAACATTATAACAACTCAAAATCAGGGCCAGTGAGATAGCTCAGTGCCTGCTTAGGCAAGTGCAGGGACCTGGGTTCAACCTGTACCACCAGCTGTGCCAGTCCTGCCCCTGGGTGCACTGAGCTTACCACTGAGACTGGACATATGGTCCATGCCTGTAATCCAAGCTCTTGGGAGGCTGAAGACAGGAGGATCACTATGAGTCTGAGAAGCTCATAATGATTCTCCATCAAATACATAAAAAAACCCAACTCCCACCCAAAACAAAAAACACCTCAAAACCAAGTGGCACTCACGCTGGTAAAAGTGAAGAAAACCCGATGGTCATAAAGTTTTTACAGTTTGGCAATATCAAAATTACCATCAGTATCAGTATCAGTCACAACATCTCAGGGACTTACAACAGGAGGCTTGTTTTCTCCTACATCTGGGAGGTGTACTTGATTTTGGCTGCGCTCCCTCTGTGCCTGGGTGTGGCTCATCTAATTTGGGATTGGGTGGGTGACTTGACTCCCTTCAATATATCTGTCATCCTTGTCTTGGGTACACAGCTAAGCCAGGTCTGTTTTCGATACAGCAGTGGCAGAAGGAGGAGTGGATAAGCAAAAGGATGCAAAACCTTTTGTGGAACGTCTGCCAGGCCCCTCATTCTATCTCCCGACTAAGTCACATTTCCAAGCCCAAATGGAGAATGTGATTTGCTTCTGTTGCCAGAGGAACTGCAAAGTCATGAAGGGGCATGAGACAGGGAGATGTGAAGGACTGGGACCATGCGTGTAATCAATCTCAGTCAGCAATGGACAACTTTCTCTTTAAGTTTATTAGCAGCACTCGAATAGCAAACCTCAAAGTGAATTTGACTTAAAGGGGAAGAAAACCTTCCTTCCAAACAACGTACAAGGCTGGAGATTTAGCTCAGTTGTACAGCTCTTGCCTGGCAAGTGCAAGGTCCTGAGTTTGATTTCTGGTACCCAAACAAGCCTACCAACCAAAACATTGAATGATATTTGTTCTACTCACTTCATTTATATCAGCTGTATGATTCTTGATGAAAACAGGCTAAATTAGATTAACCATGTAATAATTATCAGTAGGATAAAAGATAAAGTAGTTTTTTTTTTTGTTTGTTTTGTTTTGCTTTTTGTGGTACTGAGGGTTGAACACAAGGCTTCATGTTGAGCAACATACCCTGCCCTTTGGATCTTTATTTTAAGTCTGCCTTGCTAAGTTTCCCAGAAGGAGCTCAAAGTTGGGATCCTCCTGCATCTGCCTCCAGAGTCCTGGGATTACAGGCATGCACTGTCTTGCCTGTTGACAAAAAAAATTTTAAGTCCCATAATAAATTTACAATATTTAGCATGCATTTTTGCATCATGCATCAAGTCTAATCTTTAAAGAGAAACCTGTGGGTGGGACCTTCTCCCTCAGGATAGGCTTTCATTCCTAAATGAATTTTTGGTGCTGTAGATTTGAAAGGTTCACATGTATTTGAAATAGAATTTCTAAACTGAATCCCATCACAGCTTTCTGTGTTAACCCTATATTCTTAATTAGCTGCTGGCATGAAAGCTGAGGGCCAATAAGTTTTACCCACAAATTGCCCACAGTTGCCAAGTATAGTTGTCAATCAAGTAGAAATTCAATCCAAAGAGAGATGAGTTTCTGGAACATTCCACAAACACTCATTGTACCTCTAGCCTTTTCCCCTGTTTACATTTTTGAGGTGTAGGCCCCATCAAAGAAGAGCACACAGTTACTACTTAGTTGCATAAGAGGAGTGTTTTTCTATGTCAGTGGTCAAACATACAATTGTATTTATTTATATGCTTTTCATTGGAGATGGATATACTTGGTATATGCTCAAAACCTATGGCTCAAGAACTTTTCTGAATTAAAAAGTACCATTGGCTGAGAAAAAAAATGGCACTGGACAATGTTTTTTATCAGTGTATATGAATGGCAGGAGTCTCCAGAGCTGAGGAGGGACCTGGAAGAGGCGGAGTGAGAGATGGAGCTCATAGCTTTTTCAACAATGAGAACGATTTTCTTGATTAAAAGTTTATTTTCAAAGGGCCCCTGGGTATGATATGAGCAGAAACTGGGGAGTCCAGACTTCACAGAGCACAGCTCAGATACCCTTCTGGGTCCCCTCCAGAAGCCTCTGCCTAGAATTTGCTTTTAATTCATCTCTTCTTTTTCTTTTTTATGATGCTGAACCAGAGGATAAAAAGATAAAGGATTGCACAGTCTGGCACACGAGCGCTTCCCCACTGCGCGCTGCTGTTATGGGGAGGAAGTAGCGGCCGCCAACCGCTGTTTTATTAATAATGAGGCATTCACATAAATTCCATGCAAAATTGATTTTTGACTGTTATATAAGAATCAAATACCAGGCTTTAAAAAGTAATTGAGAAATCTATTTGTAATTTACTTTGCCTATAAGAACCCGCTGTCCTGCCATAAACAATTTTACAGTATTTTTCCCCTGTTAAACAGATATTTTTACACATCTGTTTGGTTTCTCTTCTATGACATGCAGTCAGGAGGTGTAATGAATACAGGTTTGAACCAACATGTGGCCACAGTCTCTCTAAGCTTCATCTTCAAGGGGATTTCTTGCAAGCTCTGGCAGCGTTTTCATCACAGTGCAGGTGAAGTACGTTAATGGCTAATTATCTGATGCTGGGTGTTGACCGATGGCTCATAAATCCACTCCTGGCAATAGTGCAGCACGAAGTTGCTAAGCACAGGGAAAGACAGAGGGGAAAAGAGAAAGGAAGGGAGAAAAACAGAAACAGAAGAAAGGAGAGAGAGAGAAAGAGAGGAAAAAGAAAAAGAGAACAACAAGGAGAAAGTGAAAGAGAAAGAAATGGAAACAACAATAAAAATCCAAACCAACAAATCAAAATGGAGTGAAACTTGGCTTTGTGAGAGTAATTCATTCTGGAAATGTGCTTGTAATCCAAAGCATTTGAATATCAAAGCAAAATTTCCTATGAAAAATGATGGAAACTCAGATGATTCATTTCACAACCCAAAAATATTCATATAAAAATGATTACGATGCTGTAACACAATATAAAATCACACACATAGAAAAAAAACAACAAAGCATACTAGAACCCAAATTAGCCTGCATTTGCCCATGAAAGCCTTGAAAGCTGTTGTGAGGGAATGAGGACGATTACTGTGCTGGGCTGACTTTCACTATCACTAACAGAATTGCTATCTACTAGTAGCTCAGTGGAATCTTTTTCTTTTGTGCAGCTCTAACAAGGACCTATCCAAAGCCAGTTACTTTTGCCTCCTTTGAGGACTGCAGAAATGTGACATCATGTTGCTGTTAAACAAAGATGTGACTTGCACTGCTCCAGCCTTGAGTCTTGCTTTACTACTAATTGTTACTATTTCCCATATTTTACATGTCCCCCTAATCTCATTTGAAGTGAGGGATTCATCTGAATTTTTCTCTCCCTCCTCTGCAGACAAGATCTCTAATATAACCACAGTGATTCTGGACAGAGATCAAAATCATCAATTAAGGGCTGGCCAAACAGCTCAGCTGATTAAAGCTCCTGTAAGCAGATGCAGGGGCTGGGGGTTCAATTCCCAGGCCTGCTGTGCCTGCCCTGTTCCTGGGGTGTGCTGAGATGGTAATTGAGACTGGGTGTGGTGGCGCCTGCCTGTAATCCCACCTCTTGGGGGGCTGTAAACAGGTGGATCACTATAAGTCCAATCTGGTAGTGAGACCCTGAACACCCTGTAGACCCTTCCCTAAAATAAAAAAAATTACCAATCACCCTTAAAAGACTATTTCCATTTTGCATAGGTTTGTGTGTGTGAATCATGGTATTTTTAAATTTTGTGCAATCCAATCAAAACACTACAGCATTGCAATAGAAGCAGAAGAGATTACGCATGTTGCAGCCATACTTATCACACAGTTTAATCATCTCATTAGTTGACTATAATAAATATGTTAGATTTTACATTTTGAATGCTCAGAGCCTATAATTTTAATAATAAAACATTAAAATATGCTCTGTATTTGGGGCCTGGGAGATGACTCGGTGGAATGAGTGCTTCCCTAGAAAGCTCAAGGGCCTGAGTTCAATCCCTGGTTCCTCAAAAAAAAGAAAAAAGAAAGAAAGAAAATATGCTATGTATTTCAACTGCACACAAGAACTTGACAAGTTAGGATAGAAACAGTACATTTTAGTAGGGAGACGTGAGTTTAAACAGCAGCTCCATGCCTAAGTAGCTAATGCAAATTCCCCCTGTCTTTGAGCCCAGCTTGCACCTTTGTAGAGTGGAGATCATCATGCCTGCCTCACAGGTGCAATGCAATGAAATTTTATATGCAAAACACCTGGCATGTGCACTGTGGCTGCGTAGGAAGTTGGTAAAAGCAGGGGCTAAATATAGACCCTGCAGTGGGTATAAATTCTGAAGGTCTTGCGACTGCTGTCATAGGTTAAATGCCAGATGGCTTGCCTAAGGTGCTGTGCCCTATCTGATCTGAGATCCCTAACTTATATACTACACACTCACAGGAGTGCACAGTGAAGACCTAAGAGTCACAAGAAGAGCTCCCGTGGGCAGATCTGAAGTGGGACTGAGCCACTTGTCTGGATTACTTTCTACGGGTAGAAAGCCTCACTTCTTAGAGGCTGCCAATTGTGAGGGGTTTATGGTACTGAGTGTTCTTTAGGTGCAGTGTCTGGAAATTGACCTTGATGCATTGAAACACCTTTTCAGTTTTCTTCAGACTGTCCCTTTGCTAATGACTTCTCTTCAGCACAGGGGTTTCAGTGAAGAGAGCCTGTGACCAGGATGTGTATCTATTGCTCAGCAGTTGTTGTCTTCAGTTGCTTATGCTCCACAGGGACAGCTCCATGAGTAGGGCATTTTGACAGCACAATGAACAAGCATTTGGAGTCAGGAGCCGCAAGACCATAAAGCTGGGCCAAATCTCAGTTTCTACCTTGATAAAATGCCTGGAATACTCAAGGAACTTTTATAGGGCATTGTGTTTGAAACTGTGTGGGGAACATGCTTTGCCCACTGTGAAATAAGTCCTATCTTTAGGGTTGCTGTAAAATGATGCATCTAATATCTCTGTCCATTTTCCCCATTTTCTTCAGATATAAGAGGCCCAGGAAGTTTAGTTCCATTTAAATTCTTTGGCTTGAGTGGAATTACTATCAAATCGAAGTGATGGCTACAAACAAACATAAACTAGAGCCTTAGATTCCCCGAGTTAGACATTCCCCAGTGGTTAGCTATTTAAGTTACTGTAATGGAGGTTGCAGACTTAGATCTCAGAGCTCCAGGGAGGAGAAAAGCAGGCTTTCTATGTTACCTGCTCTAATTATCAGAGATGCATGTATTTTGTAGTGTATTTACAAATAGAGGGAATATCTAAAGTGAAAGACTTGCAGATGAGTCGAAGGGCAAATATTCTAGAAAACTTAGAATATTTTTGGTTTCTACTAAGCAGTATGTAAACAAAAGTTGATTCTACAAAAAGGTAGAAATATTTACTATATTTCTAATTTTTTGATCAGATAGTTTTATTATTTAAAGTAAGTAACAATTAGAGTTTCATGGGAGTGTAATAAAAAGTCAAAAAGTCTTGGATGGACTAGACAAGCTGAATTTTATAGAATTGTTGTTGCTACTCATTTTTATATGGTCATTTTCCTTACTTACTGAATTGTACTGATTCATATATTATTATTATTATTATTTTTGTTTTGTTTTTTTGAGACAGGGTCTCACTGTGCAGTTCAGGCTGGCCTTAAGCTCACTTTGTAGCTCAGGCTGGTCTCGAACTCACAACAATCCTCCTGCCTCAGCCTCCCAAGTGCTGGGATTACAGGCATGCGCCACCATGCCTGGCTGATTCATATATTATTGTACAAGTAATTGCCCAAATGCTTTGCCCTGAAATCTAGTACACAGCTGATGAATGGATAAACAGAATATAACATATCCATATAGTAGAATATTATACATCTATGTGACATATGTCTTACTTATTTTTTCTTGTTGCTGAAATAAAATACCCAACACCCACAAGTTAAAGAGGGAAGGTCTATTTCAGCTCATAGTTTATAAAGGTTTCAGTCTGTAGTTGGCTGGCTCCAAGGCAGGATGGCATAACAGAGAGACATCAGAGATGAAAACAGTTTATGACATGGAAGGCAGAAGGCAGGAAACATCAAGCCTACAATTCTTGCTGTCCCTTTACATATCAGTAGACTACAAGCCTATTGGTTGGCACCACCCATACTAGGGTGGGGCTACCATTAACCACACCTTACTCTCAGTATTACATAATTAATTACATGTTCACACACCCTAATCCAGCCACCTTCATACCTCTCCACCTATGACCACATGAGGTATTATGAGGGACTTCTAGATATGTCATAAAAATGTATCAGTACATACCACAATACAAATGAACCTTGAAAACATGTTAAGTGAAAGACATCAGAGCCCAAAGGCCATATATTGTATAATTTGGTTTAAAGGAAATGTCCACAATAGGCAAATTCATAGAAACAAAAAGCAGTTTGGTGATTGCCTTGGGGAGAGGGGTTGAGAAGTGACTGCTAATGGATAGGATGTTTCTTTTTGGGTGATGAACATGTTTTGGAATTAGTAGTGATAGTCACTCAATCTTGTAAATATACTGGAAACCCTTCAGTTGTACACTTTAAAAAAGGTAGAGATTGAAACATAGCATAGTTTTAGAAAAAGCTATCACAACAAAATGTTAGACATGAATTTAAGAATAGAATTTTGTTTCAAGTGTCTATACCATGGAAGACAAGTGGTGATGGAAAGGGACGCTGGCCTTAGCTAAGATACGACCTTGGGAAAGTCCCTGTGTTGGGCTCAGGGTTTGGTAATCAAGCTACAAAATGAAGATGGAGAGTCCTGTTTTACCAGTGTTTCAGGGTTACTGTGATTTATGACAATAGTGTACATTTAATGAGCTCCCACTACCATGAGGTAGTAGGCCTGGTATTTTGTATGTCCTATTGCAATGTTTTGTTTTGTTTATTTTTTTGGCAGAACTGCAGATTGAACTCAGGCCCCTGTACTTGCCAGGCTAGCGCTTATTCTACTGAGCTATCTCCCCAGCCCTTACATTTTTTCTAAAGTTTTATTCTTATCTGAGTTTGACAGGTAAAGGAAAGAAAACAATGTATATAAAACTGTTATACAAGTGGAAGATATAAATATATATTTTGTTCCATAAAATAATTAAGAACAATGATAATTTTTTCTGTTTATTAAAGTGATACGCATCCAGTGGAAAAATCAGAAAATGTAAGAAGCAACAAGGAAAACAAAACCAATTCATAAATCTAACGGAGACAGTAATATTTTTTGTACATCTCTTTAAAATACCTATAAGATATACATGTACGAATGTATAATGTATAATGCAACATCCTATTTTGCTTTAAAAATTTTTTATAACAATTTTAATAACCTCTTAGCTGTCTGCTCAGGCTGGCCGTTGGCTGGTGAGGTGACGCACTTGCGCTGCATGAGGTGTGCACGTGCTGCTGACCTCTGCACAGAAGCTCCCTTCTGAGCTAACGGGTCCCTAATTTGGTTCCAATGGGTAGGAACGACCTGTTCAGTGACAGTGAGCAGCAGCAGGAGCTGCCTCCCAGGTGCCTGGACTTGGGCGGCCTTGAGATTGGGATGCCCAGGGTTGTCCACAGTCGACCGGGATGACCCTATCCTTCCTTGCCAACAAATGGATTGAGGAACAGGTAGGTGAGACCCAGTTCTGCCCATGAAACATTAAGGACAGTCTGCCGGGGACTTTTAGGGAAAAACCTTTCCTCCTGCTAAAAACAGAAATAGGAGGCAAACCACTGACCCTGGGAAGGTGAGGACCCACACCTTAAGGCATTGGTGCCATCGATGCCACCCCCGGCCTGGAGGGCTTCTGTGCTCTGAGCCAGCAGGTGCCGGAACTAGGGTGCTTGAGAAGGTGCCTAATGTCTGCCTTAGTGCCTGCATCTCCAAACCAGTGAGAAATATTCAAATAACTGGCATGGGATTTTTTTTTTTTTTTTCAAAAACACATGGTTTTCAAACTCATGCACAGTATTTTTTTAAATGTAGTGCAGCGTGCCTGTCTTGATTATGGATGACCATTTGTGCTTTCTTGTTTACTGCATCGCCATCAATAATGTCATCTTATTTCCAGTGAGTCTTCATTCGGTTTTGTTCTGAAGTAGAGACATACTGAACAGTCTGAGCGCCAACCCCTGCGATGCTAGTGGTTTTCATTGTGTGGCTCTAGGACCCTCGAGGCCCTGTGATGGTCTCTGTGAAGCTGAAACGGTATTATAGCAATGTTAAAGTAGTATTGCCCTTTCTACTCTCATTTCCTCACTGCACTGTGAGAGTTTCCAGGGGCTGTATGGCTCGTGATTACCACGGCAGACTGGACACGGGGCTAATATGAGAATGGAGCTGGCTTTGATCACACCAGAAATTATTTTACAAAATGTAAAGCAATGCCACTCATGACTTCCTGTATTTTGGAAAATATTTTAGTTTTCAAAGAATGTGCTTTTTATTTCATTTTGATTTTATTTTTATTTTAAAAAGGAAAAAAGTGAAACAAAATTTCAAAACAAGATAATAGAAGAGTAAGAATGGTTAGCTCACTGTGTGTTGATATCTTTAAATCAGTTACTCAGAGTACAAGACATTGGCAGTTAATTGTCCAAGCAATATTAGGAGAAACCTTTCTTTTCAATGAACTAAGGGAAATTAGTAGTGTAGATATTGCACGCGCGTGCGTGTGTGTGTGTGTGCATGTGTGTGTTTCCTTTTCTTCTTTTCTCTTCTCCCCATCTCTGTTTCTTTTTAATTTTAAAGTTTCTTCTCTTTTTACATATCTATCATGCATCTTATTTACTCTTTCGGCCTCTCACACTGGGGAGATAATACAATGTTTACACATGTGTGTCTGGTTTATTTGACTCATTAGTCTTGAGTTGCATCAACTTATCTATAAAAGTCTCCAATTTATCCTTCTGTATGGCTGAGTAGTATTCCATTATATAAATAGGCTACAGCTTTTCTATCGATTCCTTGGGCACTTCAATTGTTTCCAAGATGCAGCTCTTACAAATTTTACTGCTGTAAGCATGGACACACATATATTACTGTGGTAGGATATTTTCAGTTCTTCTGGGAAGATACCCAGAAGGGGAACAGGTGGGTCAAATGGGACTTGTAATCCTAGTTTTTAAAAAAATCTCTGTGCCAATTTCCACAGTGGTTGTACTGATCTACACTGCCCGAACAGTGGACAAGGGTTCTTTTTCCCCAACAGCCCCTCTAGCAGTTGTTATTGGTTAACTTCTTGATAATAGCCATTCTTTCCAGGCTGAGATAGGATCTCAGTGTTGTTTTAATTTGCATCTCTTGAATGATCAGAGATGTTGAACATTTTTTCACGTTTAACTTTTTGTATTTCTTCTGATAAGTGTGCATTCATCTTCAGATGCCCATTTTTGGATTGTATCTTTAAATTTGGAAGCTCTGAATATGTTTTCAATAGTAATCCTTTGAGAAACAGCTGGCAAACTTTTTTTCTATGTTGTATTTTTAAAATTAATTTTATTGAGAAACAAATAGCAATGAGACAGCTTCAATAATTAATACATTGCATATTGTTGTCTTCATAGTAGTTATTCATAGTACAAGATGCAGACATGATATCCTGTCCAAATACTATTAGTACAACTCTTTCTCCTCATTGAATTAAGAGAAAGTAACTATATCTATTGTACCTATTTTGTATACACAGATACAAAATGGTCCTTTATTTATATCCCCTTTTTTGTTTAGTTTTGTCAGATTTTTCCTACATTGTGAGTTGTCTCTTTACTCTGTTGGTCATTTCTCTTGCTGTGTGAAAGCCTTTTTAACAAGGCAAGATTCCAGTTGTTGATTCTTTGTAATAGTTCCTGTGTGATCAGGGTTTTATTCATAAAATCATTGCTTACACTAATATCTTCAAGAGTTGTTCCTATTCAGTTTCCAGCAGATTTAATGTTTGTGTTTTAGTATTTAGAGCTTTGATCTGCTTTGAATTTAATTTACTGCACGGTAAAAGAAATGGATCCAATTTAATCTTTTGCATGCACAGAGCCAGTTTTTCCAGCACCATTTATTAAAGAGGCTATCTTTCTTCCAGTGAATGTGTTTGACATCTTTGTCAAAAATAAGGTGGCTGAGCATGTGTGGAGCTGTTTCTGCGTCTTCTAATCTGTTCTATTGATCTTCAGGTCTGTTTTTTGCCTTTACCATGCAATTTGTATCAAAGTAGCTTTATAGTATAATTTCAAATCAAGAATTGTGATGCCCCCCTTGCATTGCCTTTTGTGCCTGGGATTACTTTTGCTATTCTAGGTGTCTTTTCAGTCTGAATGAATTTTAGAGTCTTCTCTAATTCTGTGAGATATGCTATTGAAATTTTGAATGGAATTCCATTAAATCCATAGAACAGTTTTAGAAGTTTAGCCATTTTCACTATAATGGATCTTCCTATACAAGAGCAAGAGATTTTTTTTTTTTCATTTTCCTTTTTAGACAGTAAAACAACTTAGAAATGATACAGAGTTGCACTAAGCAAAACAATAGGAATCCAACAATGCTGGTTATATTGTATAATATTGTCTTCAAATTGGTTGTCTAGATTATCAGATATAAACCTGGAAAACTGGTTAAAAAGAGCTATAAGAAATTAAAAAGGAGAACAAAAAGACATTTAAGTATTAACTTCTCCTTTCAGTAGGCCTGAAAAAATCAGCAGTGCAGTTATCTAAGCTGTCCTGTACAAATATATATGCAAATATATAATTTTTCACTTTTTTCTTTCTTTCATCCTTTATCTTATTCTAGTTTTTTTCTCCCCATTGAACAGATTCTTTCCTTTTCACAGTATTTATTTCAGATTTTAGATACTTTTTCTGTCTTTTTTTCCCCTGGATACAGGGTCTCACTATGCAGTTGGGACTTACAGTAATCCTCCTGTCTCAGCCTTCCTCAGGTTGAGATTACAGGCATGCGCCACCATGACTGGTTCTAGGGCCAGCACAACATGTGATACTGGGAATTGAACTTGAAGCCTTACATTTGCCGGGCAGGCAATGTATGCCACTGAATTATTCCCTCCAGTCCTTTTAGGTTCTTATAATAGTGAGACAATGAGCTGTTTGCACATGTGAGTCTGATTTGTTTCACTTATGACAATAGTCTCCAGTTGCATCTATTTACCTATAAAAGCTTTGAGTTTATCATTTTTTTATAGCTGAATAATACTCCATTGTATAAAAATACCACTTCTTTATTCTCCATTCTTCAGTTGATGGACATTTGGGTTCTTTCCAGGATTTAGTTATGACAAATTGCACTGCTACAAATATGGGTGCATATATATCTCTGTGGAATGATGTTTTTCAGGTCTTTTGGAAAAATACCTAGAAGGGGAATAGCTGGTTCAAACGGGACTTGTAATCCTAGTTTTTTGAGGAATCTCCACATTGATTTCCATAGTAGTTGTGCCACTCTACACTCCCACCAACAGTGGAGAAGGATTCTTTTTCCCCAACAGTCCCTCCAGCATTGGACTTGATGATAGCCATTCTTTCTGGGGTGAGATGGAATCTCAGTGTTGATTTAACTTGTATTTTTCTGAATGACCAATAATATTGAACAGTTTTTTTTCTATGTTGATTTTCCAATCATATTTCTTCATTTGTGAAGTATATGTTCATCTCAGATGCCCATTTTTGAATTAGGTCTTTGAATTTTGGGTGTCTGATGTTTTTTAATTCTTCATATACTCTAGATAGACCTTTGTCTGGGGCACAGCTGACTAAATTTTTTTGGGGGGATTTCTTTTTATTCTGTTGCTTATTTCTTTTTATGTGCAGAAACTTTTTAAAAGGATGAGATATTAGTTGTTGATTCTTTGAAGTATTCCTGTACAGTTTGATTTTTGTTTAAGAACTCTATCTACACCTATGTTTGTAAGATTTCTATCTATTTTTCCTCCAGTAGATTTAGTGTTTCTGTTTTAACATTTAAATCTTTGATCCATTTTGAGTGTAGTTTAGTGCATTGCAATAGACATGGGTCTAGTTTTAGTCTTCAAAGTGGAGAGAGGCAGCTTTTCCTGCACCATTTATTATAGAGGCTATCTTTCTTCCAATGAACATATTTCCTCCTTTGTCAAAGAGTAGGTAGCTGAGTATGTTAGTAGTTGTGTCTGAATCTTCTAATCTATTCCACTGACCCTCACATCTGCTTATTATTATTATTATTTTTTTTGCTGGTACTATGCTCATTTTATCATAGTAGCTTGGTAATATAATTCCAAGCCAGGAATTATGATACATCCTGCCTTTTCTTTGTTTTCCAGGATTGGTTTTGCTATTCTAGGTCTCTTCTGGTTCCAGATGAAGTTTAGGAATGTTTTTCTCTAGATCTGTAAGGTATACTAATGGTGTTTTAATTGAGATTGTATTGAATCTGTGTAAAAATTTTAAGATTGCACATGCCTTTGCTTTAAAGTTTTTTTTTTGTTGTTGTTGTTTGGAAATGAAAACATCCAGCATTAAATCATTCTAAGCTTTCCATTTTTTGTAGTTATTTATCAACTTTGTTGGTATATTTACTTGACAAAAGTGGTAATTTATATTGTTATTAAATAATCCACTTCATCAGTATTTATAAATGTATTAATATCAAGAAAAAGTTGTTGGGCTGGGGAGATAGTTCAGTGGTCTAAGGTGCCGGCCTAGGCAATGTGCAGGGGCTGCAGTTTGATTCTCGGCGCCACATTCTGTGCCAGCCCCCTCCCCAGGGTGTACTGAGCTGGCCACACACACACACAAGGAACAAGTTGTTTCAAATTTTAATGGATCTGTTGTATCCTATTTCTTCTTAAACACTTTTTATCTAAAAATTTAAAATTTTCTTTTCCCTTTGTTTTTGATTTTGGATTCATAGTATCTTCATTTAATTTTGTACTTATCATTTATTTTCTTTTCTGAATTTTATTCTTGTTATGGAACTGATATAAAAGAAACATTCTGAACTAAGACAAATCTGGGTTTAATTCTCCCTTTGCCATTTTCTACCTATGTGATTTGGGAAAATACTTAATGTCTCAAAATCTTAGTTTCTTTCTAACTGTAACTAATAAGACTCATCTTGCAGGAATAATATAAGTACTCAATAAGATAATTACCTAAAACACTTGGTAAGTAACTGGTTCACTACCTGATTTAACTACCACTGTCATTTAATTTTAATCTATTTATCAATCATCAAGTTCATCAATTAATCAAATTATCCATTTATTTATTTTCATATTATACTTAATAACTCACCAAAGGTATAAATTCACCTCTGATTAGAATTTCGGTGACCTCTCACTATTTATTAGTGTTCTTAGTAATGCAATTTTTTGATTATGTTATTTAAAAATTAAATAATATAATCCATAATTGAAGATCTTTTGTAACTTAGGTTAGATAATTTAAATCTCTAAGTTATTTGCTTTATTTATTAGTTTAAAGAGGTGATATTGGTTTTTGCCTTAATTGTATCATGGTTGAAATCATATAGCATTTAGAATTTCTTTTTTTCTTTTTGTATTTTAGGGAAGGGTCTACAAGGTGATCAGGGTCTCACCTTGTAGGTTGGACTCATAGTGATCCACCCATTTATTGCCTCCCAGGAGCTGGGATTACAAGGGTGCCCCTCCATGCCCAGTCTCCCCAAGGATGGGGCCAGCATGGCAGGTCCAGGGATTGAATCCCTGGCCCCTATGCCTCCTTGCAGATGCTTTAATCCACTGAGCTATTTGGCCAGCCCTAGAATTTAGAATTTCTGATTTTAGTAGTGGTTATTCATAGTACAAGATGCAGACATGGTATCCTATCCAAACACAATTAGTACAAATCTTTCTTCTCATTGAATTAAGACAAAGTAGCCATGTGTGTATCCTAATTATTTTGTATATACAGATACAGAGTGGCCCTGCATTTATAACCCCTTTTTTTGGTTCAGTTTTGTCAGAGATGGGTATTCCCTTGCCATTTAAATATTCTAGGTGCATGAATTCAGCAAAATAATCCAATATATTCCTGTAGTCTCTGATAATAGTGGGTTATCCATAGGACTGGCAATGTCAGAAGTTGTTGACTTGAGCCCTTTACAGCTCAGCGTGTTAATATGGCTTTACTTTTCATACCTCGTTATTATACTTTTCAATAGCCTAATATATGGTCATTGCTTCTAAATATTGCTTTTTTTTGGTGCACAGAAATATTTGTGTCATTTGTCTTTGACTGGATTATTCCTTTCATCAGTTAAAAATAACATTTATGGCCTATTAATTGTTCTCTTAACATTTAGTGACTTTCTTTGCCTCTTTGGATCACTCTTGGCTTAAAATTCCCTGTCTGAAAAAAGATAGTCGTTGCAATTATTTTCAAATGCTCATTGCGTGGATATTTTTTCTACTTTTTGAATTTTAGTCCATGAATTTATTTTTGGGTCAAACGTGTTTCATGTATACAGCACACCACTTTGATTTTGTTTCTTGATCCATTTTGTGTCTTTTGATTGGGAAAAGGAGGCCAGTCACATTGAGAATTATTATTGAAAGCTAGTAACTTGTCCCTATCAGTGTGGCATTTCTGTTGCTGATCCCTCCCTCCTCCCCCTGCCTTTTAACTTCTCATGACACCTCATATATTCTATTCGACTTCTGGCTTTTTTTTTTTTTTTTTTTGGTTGTTGTTGTTAGCTTCATTGTCTCCTTGCATGATAGTGTTTAATAATTTTATTTTGGAGTGGTTTGGTGGTCTTACATTTGGTAAGGTGATCTTTATCACAGAAATGCCACAGAAATATTTCTCCATTTCTGACAGAAATCTTTCTCCATCAGTTTTGAAAGATAGTTTTGCAAGATATATTTGTCTTGATTGGAAGTTGTTTTAAGGTTTCAAATGCTTAAAGTTTTTCTGGTCTTTAAGGTTTGGGTTGAGAAATCTGATGTAATTCTAATAGGTTTACTTTTATGAGTGATTAATTTGTTTTCTCTAACAGCTTTTTAAGATACAATACTTGTGTTAGACTTCTGGAATTGTGACTAAGATTTGATGTGGTGAAGTTCTTTCCTGATCATAGATATTTGGGCTTTTACATGCCTCAGTTATCTGTATGTTACATTCTTTCCTTATATTTGGAAAGATTTATGCTATTATTTCTGTAAATAGGTTTTTTAATGACATTTGCGTTGTTTTTTGATTTTTTTGTGTGTGTTTTAGTACAGGGTGTATAGGGTCTCAATATGTAGATTGGACTCATAGTGATCTGCCTGTGTTCAGCCCCCCCCCCCCGAGAGCTAGGATTGCAGGTGTGGGCCTCCATTCCCAGGCTCCATCAATGTCTCAGCACACTCCGGGGGCCAGGCCAGCACAGCCCACTGGGGATCCAACCCCAGCCACTGCATCTGCCTAACCAGGCACTTTAATCTGCTGAGCTATTTGACTTGCCCTTTGTCTTTTGATTTTCAACTACTTCCAGTTATCTTAAATTAATCTCGCTTGTGTCACCTAGCGGACATTAGATCCATGTCTCACTTTCTCTGATTTTTAAGCTTTGAGTAATTGGTCTGTAGCAGCAGCCCGCTCTTTTAGTTCTGTCTCTTTCTTCTCACATTGGTTGCTTCTTTGAGTAGAATTTCCAATCTCCTGAATTTCTGTTTGGTACCTTTTCATGGACTTTAATTCTTCAATCATGTGGTTCAATTATGCTTCATATCATTTTGTTTAGCTCAGCTACGTTATTGTTAGTGTCTCTGTAAATTCTTGTTCATTTTATAATGTCCATTATTCATTTAGTTATGTATTTTTCTAGCTCATCCAGCACCTTATCAATCTGTTTTTTTTTAATCCATTCTGTTATCATTTTGAACAACTCTGCTCTGGCCCTGTTGATTTCCTCTCCTCCAATGTTCCATAGTGCAGGTTGCTTTTAGTGGAAGGCTTTATTGCTAGGACAGGGAATTTTAAAGTTAATGTCTGCTTTTCTGTGATTCACTCTGTGAAGAGCTACTACAAGTCTTTGCCTCTATCCTGAGATCAACCCATTTGTTTATTTTATTTTTTAAAGAGAGTACAAAATAGTGTTAAAACAGATAAATTACATGTGATACAGAATTTCGCTTAACGAAGTAATGTCAATGCAGAGTTTTTGTTGTAATGCATAGTCTTATCTTCCAACTAATTATTCATATTATAAGATATATGCATGCAAAATTGGAAGAAGAAAGAAAAAATATATAAGAAATTAAGAAGGGAAAAAGAACAATTGAAAAAAGGAGACAAAACCCATTAAGCATTGTTGGCTCCTTTCTATCAACCAGCAGAAATCCACAGTACAGTTGTCCACACCATCCTGCTTGCATATATGTATATATCTCTTCAAACCATTTGTTTTTTTTGGGAGGGAAGGATGAATTGTATTTGGCCCACCATGCAGTTCTCCGGGAATGGGCCACAGCATTTTTAATGGCACAAAGGCAATCCGGGTATGGACATACAGAGGAAATCAATCAATAGCAACAACTATTCCATATTGGCAATAGCAATATAATTGGAGGCAGTAAAAGCTTTAAAGATGTATTACATATTGAAATACCCTAATAACTAGTACTATTCTACATCTACACATAGAAAAGATATTGATGCTTATAGTGTAAGCCCTAAGACAAATGAAACATTGACAGAGTGAAAAATACAGGATAAAATAAAAATAATTTGAAAAGGATGAGAAAAGCAAAGGAAAACAGAGAAAATCCCATGAAGTCCTCCAAACACCAAAGATGGAAAAAGAAAGAAAAAAATGAAGTCCAAAAGAATTCCTCTTTCTTTTTGACTGTTTTCTTTCCAGTATCTGCAACCATAGAATCCAGAAAATCTCTGTAGAGCTTGTCAGTGTTCTGAGGCATACCCCAACTCCAAAGGCCTCCCGGTCTGTATACCTCAGACTGCGGCAACCATCCATGCCAAGATATGTCTTTGCTTATGCTGGTAGTGAGGGAAAGTAATAAGAGTACTAATCTCTGCTGGAGGTAGGAGTGTGAGTTCAAGGAGGTTGCTGGAGTTGGTGCAAGCATTTTCAGATCTAGATACTTTTGAAAGCCATACTAATCTGTCCAGGTTTCTCACCATGAAGGGTAGGGCCTGTGTTCTTCACGACTTGAGCTTAAACTTCTTAGGTGTTCTGTGTCTACCCATATCTTCTCCCATAACTGTCTCTCACCTATTCACTGTGGGAGGGTGATGCTGGAAACTCTGAAGTGGATCTGTTCTGTAGTTGTTCTGTGGATCAGTCTTAAACAATCCTTGTATAAAATAGAGCCCAATTAAATGCTCCTTTGTAATAAATATGGACAGTCTACTGGGTTTCATCTCTACCTGTAGCCTTCCATGAAAGAATCATTTTTGGAGTCAAATCCAAGGCTGATTCTATAGTTTACATGCACTGTGGGCTTGCTTGCGACTGGTGGCCAGGACTGCTATTTCTCTTTAAAGCCGCCGACTCTTTGGAGCCTACCTTCTCCTCGGGGGACTGGCATGGTCCATGGTCAGGTTGGCAGGCTGGTTAGCTCCTCTTCTGCTCAGTGCTAGTCAAAAGCAAAATACAAATTGGACTTGGAATTTGTGAGTGATTGTGTCCAAGACCCAAGCCTCTTATTGTCAAGCCTCTGAAAGCATAATAGCTCCATTCTTATGTTGCTTATGTCCCAGTTGGTAGGAGTGTGTCTTTCACTTCATTTAGCAAAATGCACTTGTTAATCATTCTTTTGGTTCCTCTATCTAACAAAAGAGATGCAATTAGACCCAGTGTCTACAGCAGGTTCTACTTTCTGTCTGCTGGATGCCCTTCACAGAGCCACAAGTGGAGGTCCAGCTGGGGTCCAGAGCGACTACCTCAAGGGCAGGCCTCAACTGGCTCCACTTTGTAAGTGGTGATCCAGCATCAGCTTGAGCCCCACCTGCGCTCCATTCCTTCTAGCCTGCAAACTGGGTTAGGTGGTATTTGTTTCACTCCCTCTGTTTCACTGTGCTTTCTCCTGGGGAACACCTTCCCAGCTATAATTAGGCACCTCCAAAGCTTGCCTCCCCTCTCCCCATGTCTTCTGGCTGACCAGTGCTTTTCTAGGCATCCACTCTGAATCCTTTTTATGAAAAAAAAAAAGCTGCTGCAAGGGATGAAATATGGATGGAAAACAATACTCCAGTTCAGAAAGCAGCACTTATGTTTTAGAAGAATGGCTTTCTGATTTAATGAGCCAGGTGGCAGGCAGTGGGGACAGAATAATGAGCCTTTTTCACTTTGGACAGGTGGGCTTTCTCCAAGCCTGGTGGCAGGCACAGGTGGGCAAATAATTGCTGTTAAAATACCAGGCCCATTGACCTTACAGTTAGTGGCAAGGTTGACTGTCAATTTAAATTTTGGGTGGAAGTACAAATGTTTGTGTGCATGCGTGAGCGCGTGCATACGTGTGTGTGTGTGTGTCTGTGTGTGTACATGTGCATCTTTTGGTAGAAAAGACTGTATCAGGACCACTAGTCTGATGCCTTTTGAAACTGGAACTCCTTGAGGACTTTTATTTTAACAATTAATATCAGGCTGCTCTTACCCACCCACTTCTGCGGCATGTAAGTGCAGAGCCAGCAGACGCTGTGTGGGCAGAGGCAAGGAGCAATCTGGAACTGTTCTGCACCTCTTGCCTGTGCGCTTCTCATTCTTTCACTAATCTTTGGCTCCCTAGGCCTTTTTTTTTTTTTTTTTTTGTTTTGTTTTCTATTTCTTTTTCCTTTTTCCAGGCTTGGAGTTTGTGTTTAAGCCTTATCTAAGATCCATCCTGTTGCATCCATGTGATGCAGAGGTCTTGCTTTCTTCTCCGCTGCCTTCCTGACAATCCCGACTTGACTCATCAGGGTGTCTCTAGGTTCCGACGGGCAGGCGCTAAGTCCTTGCAGAAAGGCCACCTACTGCAGCGGGCTGGCATTCCCTGTTACCTTTCACAGAGCATAGCAGGTCAGCTTTTGCATCATTTAGGAGGCTTTGTAGGTAAGAGATAGAGGAATGGCCATGCCACACACTATAGCTTGCAAACTTGAGCCTGACTGTTCTGAGCAGGTCCAACATGCATCATGGCATAGGATTTATTTATTTATTATTTTTTATGTGTGTGGTACAGGGTCTCACTTTGCAGCTCAGACCCATAGTGATCCTTCTGTTTTCAGCCTCCCCAGTGGTGGGGTTACAGGTGTGCACTACCACGCCTGGAATCGGTGGCTGGCTCAGCGTGCCTGGGGACGGGGCCTGCATGGCATGTGGTGCTGGGGATTGAACCCCCGTCCCTCAGCTTGCCTAAGCAGGTGCTTAGTCCCCTGAGCTATCTTGCCGGCCCAGCCAGAGGATTTAGACCTGAGTACCATTCTTATGGTGTGAGTACCATTCTTATCCTCAGGTGTGATCCATTGCTGCTTCAAGTTCTATCCTGGCAACATGGCTTAAGCTCCCACCTGACGAGAGCCTGAGAGAGGAAGCCCAGGGATGGTTTCCACTTTTTGTGTGTGAGGTCAGGATGTGCAACCCAGCAGCAGACTTCAAATGTCTTAGCCTGATTGTTGAGACTGACCAATTGCCCTATTGAGCAAACTGAGAAAATAAGTATTTTTTTAAAATACCTTTAAAGCAGCCAAACTTCCTAATTTAGATTTGAAGGCCCAAGTCACCATTAACAATTCCCTTCTTTATCCTGATGTTGAGGGACTAAGTCATTGTCATGTTTCAAAGATGTTAAGAGTGTATTTTTTTCTTTTCATTTTTATTGAAAATCAAAAATTACATAACATATTAAAAATTATAGACAAATACTGAAATGTGAAAGATATAAGATGTAGACAGAGTGAATGCTAGGAAATATTTCTGAAATGAATACATAGCAGGAGATTACTAATAGATTGCACATTGTAAATAAATTATTTACAAACTTAAATAAATATAACAAGAAAAACTGTCCAAAATAAAAATGAAGAAGAATTCACAGATCAGTCTTATAATAGTTTACTCTGTGCCAAAATCAAGAAACTTATATTCATATTAGAATTCTCAAAGTAGAAAGATGTAGGCAATAAATAGTTAAAGATTCAAAATTTCTGAATTCAGTTGAACTTATATTTCCAAGAAAAATGAACCTCTTGCACAAGAAATTTGAATAAAATCATACCAAGACACACAAAAATGAAATTGTCCAAAACTTACTATAAAGAAAAAAATCATTAAATTATATATATACATACATACATATATATATATATGCTATGGAAGAACAAAATTAAATAGTATCTTATTCCACATTAGAAAGAAAAAAAGAAGACCAAGTATATAAGAAACTATACTAATTAAAAAAAAAAAAAGATCTCAGCACCATGGCGATAGGCAAGAACAAGCGCCTTACGAAAGGCGGTGAAAAAGGAGCCAAGAAGAAAGTGGTTGATCCATTTTCTAAAAAAGACTGTTATGATGTGAAGGCACCAGCAATGTTCAACATAAGAAATATTGGGAAAACACTCGTCACCAGAACTCAAGGAACCAAAATTGCATCTGATGGGCTCAAAGGTCGTGTGTTTGAAGTGAGCCTTGCTGATCTGCAGAATGATGAAGTTGCTTTTAGAAAATTCAAGCTAATTACTGAAGATATTCAGGGCAAAAGCTGCCTGACTAACTCCCATGGCATGGACCTTGCCCGTGACAAAATGTGTTCTGTGGTCAAAAAATGGCAGACCACGATCGAAGCTCATGTTGATGTCAAGACTACCGATGGTTATTTGCTTCAACTGTTCTGTGTTGGCTTTACTAAAAAACGTAACAAGCAAATACGGAAGACCTCTTATGCTC
The DNA here is from genome assembly GCA_004027165.1 of Ctenomys sociabilis. Classification (NCBI taxonomy): domain Eukaryota; kingdom Metazoa; phylum Chordata; class Mammalia; order Rodentia; family Ctenomyidae; genus Ctenomys; species Ctenomys sociabilis. The sequence continues at coordinate 63,851 of PVKA01005741.1, forward strand.
AGCACCAACAGGTCCGCCAGATCCGGAAGAAGATGATGGAAATCATGACCCGAGAGGTGCAGACAAATGACTTGAAGGAAGTGGTCAATAAACTGATTCTGGACAGCATTGGGAAAGACATAGAAAAGGCCTGCCAATCAATCTACCCTCTTCATGATGTCTTTGTCAGAAAAGTAAAAATGCTGAAGAAGACTAAGTTTGAATTGGGAAAACTCATGGAGCTTCATGGTGAAGGTAGTAGCTCTGGAAAGGCTACTGGAGATGAGACTGGAGCTAAAGTTGAACGAGCTGATGGATATGAACCAGCAGTCCAAGAGTCCGTTTAAGATCCAGATTTTTAATAGTGATAAATAAAGTCCTATTTGTGATGAAAAAAAAAAAAAAAAAGATCTGTCCTCTTTAAATTTTATATTTAGCAAACATATCTTTAAAAACTAAAAGTAAATTATTCTCCATAATTCTCCATACATATGTGAAGTATTCTAATACCTCTAGAAATAGCATATAGAAAATAACAAAGAGCATAATTCAGAAGGCAACAGAAGTTGCTATCTGCTCCTGGATAAACAATAAAGAGCTCTCAAAATGGCAGTTATGTAGGACTATATAAAATACATTTAAAAGGTCATTAAAGATTCCTATGAAATAGTATCAATCTTATGTCAGGTTATACACTTTTTTTCATGTATGTGTGTGTGTATAAGACAAGGAAGAAGTAATATAAAGTCAATGGAGAATGGAAATATGCTTTTTAAAGTTTCTAATACTAGGAGAAAATATCATACCATGTCTTTTAAGTAGATCATAAATCAAAGATACAGTATAAATCTCAAAACAAAAATTAAGATTAAGCAATATTCAGGAGATTAAATACTAATTAATTAAAAATTACATGTTTCAAAATAATTAAACTAAGAAAAACTTTTCATGACAATAAAGAATTACTAAGAATAAAACATAATATAAATGCTGGAATGGAAAATATGTGACCAGCACTTCTAACATTTGGGGATAGGATATTGCACAAAGATCTAGTATGTCATGGACATGAACAGTCAGTGTCCATGATGCTTACTGGTGGCCAGGCATCACTTGTGGGGCTGAGCTACTGCCATTTCCTTGATATTCACCATGTAGATCTGGATAGAATCATGCCTGTAGGGTGTAGGAGAAATCCATCTGTCGAGTGTGCTGATGAGAATATTTTGCTGCTATATACAAAAGAATAACTGAAAGGCCCCTTTTGTATTCCTCCTTTTCTCCCGTGTTTAATTGTTTGCCCTACTTGGTGGGTTCTTCTTTCCATTCTCATTCATGGAGTTGTGGTCATTTTTCTCCCTCTCTAGAACATCTTTTAGTAGTCTGTGTAGGCTTGGTCTTGTTATCATGAAATTCTTTAGTTGTTATTTGTCATGGAAGTATTTCACTTCTCCATTATACTTGAATGAGAGTTTTGCACAGTATACTAGTCTGGGTTTTCTTGGGTCTGTAGTATTTTGCTGCATTTCTTCTTTACCTGATGGTTTGTGAGGAGAAGTCTGCCATTATTCTGTTAGGTTTTCCTTTGAATGTGATCTGTTTCTTTTGTCTAGCAGCTTTTAGTATACTGCCCCTGTGCTGAATTTCTGGGATCTTAATTATTATATGTCTGGTGTGTTTTTAATTGGGTTGATGTTATTTGGAGTTCTATGTGCTTCAGTTACTTGAATGACAGATTGTTTCCCCATATTTGGGAAGTTTTCTGCTATTACTTCCATCCATATTCTTTTTATATCATTTGTGTTGACTCCTTCCTTCTCATTGATGCCTATTAGTCTTAGGTTGTTCATCTTTGCATCGTCTTGCAGATGTTGAACATTTTTTCTTCCATCTTAGTTGTTTTTAAGAGATCTTTGCTTACTTTTTCACTAGCTGCAATGGTGTCTTTAAGGTCTGAAAGTCTATTTTCACTTTCATTGAAATGGTTTTGCCAGCTTGTGATGGAGGTTTTAATTTCCTGCATATCACTTTAGATCTGTTTCATGCATTGTTTCTTTCCTATATTGCTCATTCAAGGATTCCACCATTTTTCTATTCCTTATTTTTTTTTTTTTATCAGTGTCTACTTTAGAAGCACTTAATACTTCTTTCATTATGGTTATTTCTTTTTTTACTTCAGAAATTATTTCTGATTTGATTTCCTCTATACATTTCTGCAGTTGTTTCTTTACTATTATTTCAAATATTTCAGGTCTGTGATTTCCAGTTTCTTCTATGCTAGTGTCTTCTGCATTTGTTCTGGGTGGGCTCAGGGACTGAGAATGCATTTGCTCCTTCTCTTTATCATTTTGTATAGTGTTGTCTTCTGACTTTTGGTGTAGAGCTTTGCTATAGTTATTAGCTTAACACTAGGTGTGACTCCATCAAGTTCAAACTCGTTCAGATGTGTGTGGCTTGGGTCTGCTTGTTGTGCTTCACTTCTTTGGGCTGCAGCCCTTGGAGGTGAACCCTCTGTGCCACTCTGGCAAGATGTTCTGCTCCTGGATCAGCTGGGTGAGTTTTGCCTCTAGCCTCTCTACAGGGAGTTCTGTTGCCAGGTTTCACGCTGGGCCTGTGTACTGGGCACTCCGGGGTTGAATCAGAATCTGGCCAGCCCTGGGTGGTCCCACTCACTCACTGGGCCTGGGTTGAATTGTTGAGTTTAATGTATTGAAGGATTTCTTTTCTTTTCTTTTTTGTTGTTATCTCAGGCCGCCTGAAGGGCAGGTCTGGTGCAGCTTGTGGAGCTGGAGATTGAATCTTGGTCCCCTGCACCTGGCTGAGTTTGCCCAAGCAGGTGCTTTAAAGTTGTTTAAACAACTGAGCTAACCTGCAAGCCCCCCATAGAGTTTAATGTAGTGAAGCCTGTAGATAAATCCTATAGTTAGTGTCTCTTCCATTTCCATATATTTATAGGTATTACCAGCATGGATATAATCCCCTATAAAAGTGAAGCAATTTCAAGGAATATCATAAAGGCTGTATACTTCATACTTTACCTTTTTATTGGGTTGTTTTGTTACGCTAAGTAAGAACACACCTGTATTTCCTGCTTTTACTTGAGCAATGAGAGTGAATATATCAAAGAATTTTCCTGCATACTCGGCCTTTCATTGTCCTAGATGATAGGAACACTAGGTTCTAAACATTTTGAGCCATGTTATTTCTTCGAATAATATATTTTTTTCCTTTAAGTACCATCAATTGAAATGTTATAAACTATGACTGCATAATAGCAAAAAAACCTGATCTTCATAGATACTAAAGTAAGTGGTCAAAATAACATCAAGTAGCTAAACTATGTCAAGCAGCTGGATTTTCATATGCCTTTGTACCTTATGCATTGATGTTAAGTTATTAATTGGTGTAAGGATAAATATTTGGTGTGTTGTGGATATGGCTTAGATTGCCTCTGGTATTTCAGCCCATATGATTCTTGGTACCTCAGCATGAGAGGTAACAGTGACCATGGTTGTAGCTGGTGGGAAGGGGAGTATGTTTAACCAGGAGGAGCCAGAAGGTCAAGTGGTGTGTAGTATTTTGAGACTTACTTTGCTTTGCATAAAAGTGGTAGCTTACTTGGCGTGGTCAGGGAGTCCCACACTGTGTAGAATTGAGACTTCTTTGTGGCTAGAATGGAGAGGGCTTTAGTCTTTAAGAGAGACATCCATGGAAAGACAATGGAAGAAATGTTCTGAGAGTCTAGTACTTAACAGGATAAACAGGAATTAGAGTGGACGTACTTTCAGTGACATAGACTGCTTTGCTTAAGCAAATGCAACCTGGAGGATTTCTCTGATCATTTTTCGTGGACGGTACTGGCAGTAAACAAAGCCCTTTTCTAGGTCCTGCTTCTTTGTTAAGAGCTATTAGGGGCCTGCTTTGGCTAATATGCTGTCTAATCTCCCTCTATAATATGAGGCAATCCTTGCCAAGCACTACACCTCTGAGAATCTGGGACAGATATTTCAGTGCTCTAGAGTCTCTGAGTTTCTGATTTCGTTTTTCAGACCAAGCCTACTTCTATTTTGCAAACTTGACCCCTAGCAAGAAGGAAAAAGGAGTGAAGACAGAGGATATAAAGTTGGAAGATTCTGAACTAGCAAACATGAGCAATGATTTTCAAACTCTGAACTCAAGTTTCACTAACAAACAATTGTCAGCCTCCTGCTTTCTTCCTCAGTACAAAAAGCTGAGAATGTTTCAGAGTTGAGAGATGCAAAATTCTAACTCACTAATCTTTTTATACATAAGACAAGAGTGAGATCTGATAACAGATTTAAGGTTCCAAGCCAGGGAATATGGAGGGAAAGCCCAGGGCTTGACGCTTACCTCAGAGATCATGGTGTACAATGTGTTTGAGTTGTCTCTAGGATATTTCAACATCTAAGAATGCAGTGTTGTTAATTTTCTTTTAAGCATCAGCTTGGTCTTTGGTAATGGTGGTGGCACAGGCCTGCAGGGATTCAGGTACACACATAGGCAAAACCTTCCCATATCACTCCCCCTGTACCCCCAGAGGAAGTACTTTATTGATAGTACTTGTTATTATCAATAAAGCTGCACTGACACATCACTATCACTCAGTATCTAAGTTCACTTTAGACTTTAGTCTTGATGTGGGCTTGGACACACATATAAGGATACACATCCACCACTCAAGTGTCATACATGGTATTGTCCCTGTCCTAAAAATTCATTCATGGAAAACTTGGTCATTGCTGGTGAGAACTAAAATGATACAAGTACTTTACCAGCAAGTTAGGTGGTTTCTTACACAAGTAAACATACCCTCACCATATAACCCAGCAACCACTCTCTTAGCATTTTCTCCAAGGATTTAAAGCTTTATGTCCACACACAAACCTACATAGATGTTTGCTGCGATTTTAATATCAGTGGTTTTTATGGGACATGGGTATCTTCTGGTTCTGACTGTGCTCCTGGTCCCTGCTCTGTACTCTCTGTCCCACATTCACTGACCACTTAGAGCCCCAATCACATGGAAGATATATGAAGACATTGATTCCAGCCATTTATCTTCCCCTCGCAGGTTCTAAGAAGTGATAAAAAGAACCCTTGATTGTCTTAAAGGTGGCACGTGGAGGAACAAAGCGTGAGTGCCATTTTGTTAATGTCAGGTATAAATATCTTTATGAACCTTGTATGTCTGGATTCATTAGCCATTTAATGAATTTGATGCACAGATGTTCAGGAAATTAGTATCAACTGACTTCTTTGGGAAATTATAGCAAGCGAGGTGCCATCCAAGATATCAAAGACATGCTGTTCCTACAATCTGCCAAGAAGCCAGGCACAGTAATGGTCTCTGCGTTATATGTAAGCTCACTATTAACACTCAATAAATGTTAATTGTATAGTAATAAAAATATTGAGCATGACTCTTCCCAGTGGAGACTGTGTTGTGGATATAGAGATGATGCCCTCTGTGCTCAGAATCTCTCTTTCTTTTGTATTTGCTTTCTGTTTACCTGATGGAAAGTAAAAGTGATGAGAAAGTTCTAATGGTTTCCTTGGGCTGAGAGCTTGACTTTTGAGGCACAAGAACTTGATTCAGCTTATGGATTTTTCATCAGGAAGCTATCAAATGTTTCCATTAGTTTTCACTCACCATGGGCTGTATGTGAGACATAAATGGTTGAAGAGAAAGGACAGATGGGGTACAAGAGCTGATGCTGCTGGGGTACTAGGCCAGTCTATACCTTGACCTGGTACCATTTGCTGGATATTAGTCCTGTTTTAATGAACAATATGGAGGGGAAGAAGCAACACAGTAATTCTACAATATTGGGAAATGTTCTTTCTTGGCAGTAGTATGTTGGTATTTTAAATCTCTGTCTCTGTGTTTTTTTGTCTCAGTCAGTCAGTCAGTGAGTCAGTCAGTGAGTCAGTCCGTCAGTGAGTCAGTCAGTCAGTCAGTCAGCCAGTCTGTCTGTCTCTGTTTCTGTCAAACCAAAACCAAATCCCTGATTTGTAGCACTTGCCAATATCCATGGTGTAAATGCTCCAACCGTGGCCAGCAACTAACTTACAAATTTCCTGGATGTTTGACAGTTAGCTCTTGCAAATGGGTACAAGTCACCTCCAGTAAAATTCTGGTCCTCACTGCAGAGGCACTGTGGTGATTGACGTGGGTAATGCCCTCGAGAGAGCAATATCCAGATCCTTGGTTTTCTCAGTGGAAAATGGAAAGATCTTTCATAAGGTTGGTAGGAAGTTAAAGGGGGATCATAAATGTACCCAGAAAGGTTCTTGACATGCAAGTGATGAAAATGTTAGTTACTGTCAATATTATTGTATCCTGAGATTATATGTGTCATAGATTCCCAAATCTATGCAGACATATGATTATCAGAGAAGGTAGAGAATAATAGGTATTAACTGTCCCTTGCTTTTGTGAAATTCATACCTTAATATTCACCAGGTATTTTTCATAGCACACTGGTGGAAAAGGGCCTCACACATGGTGTCGGGAAGGAGAAGGGGCACTCAGTTACTGGGATGCAAAGAAACAGTCATTGTCTGGTGGTTTAAAAGATGACACTTTCAGGTTGCAGATTCCTGCAGTGCCCTCTTTCTTAGGAAGGTGTTTGAAGCTTTTAGCTATAAAAATGCAGTCTCTTGAAGGTAAGCATAATCAATAGTGACAGGTAGAGGACTACCCTAATGTCCTGCTTTGTGTAGAAACAGGCCCAAGTTTCAGTTGCCACCTCAGAAAAAAGCTGAGTTTTTGATTGGGGGCCCACTGGGCACATCTCTCCCAGGGCCCACTTCCCTCTCCATGCCAGAGAGAGCAACTGGACAAAGGAGAGTTCACAGGAAACAGGGGCTCCTCCCCACGGGAGCAATGGGAATCTGCTTCTCTTTTCCTGTACCACCGTTTCTCAGCCCCTTCAGAGGATGATCAGCCTTGCTTCGCCACACTCTGAATCTCTGCGTTGCGCTGAAATATGAGTGGCGATTCTTGAAAAACACAAAAGTGTGACTTTTTAAAGCAGGGAATCTAGGCAAAGGAAAGAAAAGTTGAGCATCTTCATTAAGCATGCCTCAGTCTTGCCATAGATCCTTCAGCATCTTGAATAATTCCTTGGCTTCCAACTTCCTGCCATTATCTGGAAAAGCCTGTCTGCTGTCACCAAATTCTAACATAGACTGCTCAGGGCTCTCTATTTTCCCATTGCTGTTTACTATTATATCACTAATTCTAATTTGATTCAGGTTCGGAGAGCTCTTTCTCTTCATAGTGGGAAAGCATTTTGGCAGCCATTAGCTTTCCGGCAAGGATCATGAACAATCACGCGCACAGAGAAGCTGCAAATGAGAGCTTCTATTCCTTATATCTTCACGGGGCTGACTGAAGTAAGACAACTCCACAAACCATGCATTTTAAAGAACATTTGCCGGGTGAATATATTACAAATATGCCTAGGAAGTGGGCTGCAGTATATCTTTGAAAGTGACTGATTTAAACCCAAACTTAATGTATTTTGGAGGCCAGCAATAATTTGACTTGCTGAGTGGATGGAATTTATGGATATAATGCAGTGCAAATAAAAACATCCTCTTTCAGTAATAAAGGTGTACGCTCTGTCCACACTGGGAAATACAGCTTTCCTTACCTCTGACTTCTGGAGAGAGCTCATGGGAATAACTGAGCCAGACCCAGTGTCTTTCTTTGTGGCCTTATGGAAATACCAAGGTTTATTCTTGTATTAAAGGAGGTTTACTATGCCATCGCTGGGTCGGTGCTTTTGTATTTGAAAAGCAAATAAATAATAGAAACCAAGCAATGCACTCCTGAGCTGTAAATCATTTTCCTAATGAGCTGAGCTGGACCTAAGGAAAGCAGGAGCAGAATGAGGATTTGGGACATAAGGTATTCTCAGGCATCGGCCGCAAGTTTGGCCCAGGGGGAAGAGTAAGGCTTCCCTCTATGCATAAGTTCCTGCTATAATCAACTCCCTCTCCAGAGACTTGAGAGTTTGGAGACTTCCTATCTGACATAATTCCAAGGAAGAAACCTCTCGTGGTACACAGATGGCCAAGTGCTATGATGTGCTAAGCTTCTGGTTATAGTTTGGAAAGTAATGGATTTCTGTAAATGAACTGTGACAAAATGAAACGAAGGCTGCAGGCTTTCACCTCTGCATTGCCAGCATCTGAGAGAAGTCTCCACTCTGAACCTCAAGTTTCATCGTAGTTCTCCACCCCCAGTACATACCCTGGTCATGCAGACGTGCAGGGCAGGCCACCCCTTGGCCGCTCAGCCAGCTCCTCCACTTTTGCCTTGAGGTCAAGCCAGGGAAGGCTGAGGCTAGGCATTGGACTGAGCCTCGTCTGCCTTCTCAGAAAAGACCTGGAAGCTACAGGAGGAGGCTCTGTCTACATGTGGAAGGCGGTGCTGATGGGATGGAGTGCAATATTGTAAAAGGCTACGGAGATTCAGGGAACAGTGAAATTTGTACCTGCAAGTGGGCCAGACCAAAACATTCACTCAAGGACTTGTATTTCTTGAGATATTTTCAGCATAAATTGTGCCTCTTTTGAAAAGACATATTTTTGTCTGTTTTCCAATGTCTTTTTTTTTTTTGGCAGAACTGGGGATTGAACTCAGACCCTTGCACTTGCCAGGGAAATGCTTATTCTGCTGAGCCATCTCTTGGCCCCTTCCAATGTCTTTTTAAGTTTGCCAAAAGGTGGAGGATTTTGTTTGGGAGAGAATGGTTAAACTATGGGCAAAGGTACACAGGATCTGTAAGGAGTAATGGCCTGCAGGAGAAAAGCACACAGGTGCTAGGAGAAGTGAATGGTTAACTTATGGGCACAAGCGCAAGGCTATGTAAGGTTGAATGGTTAAGCAACAAGATGTTTAGATTACTGCAGCATGTTGGGTCTGGCCATTGTCAGCCCCCTTTCCCCAAGAAAAACTGCCTGGCTTTAAGATAGCTCCTTGCCCAAACTGCTTTTCTCCTGCTTTTTTCTTCTTCCCTCTCCCCTCCCTCCCTCCCTCCCCTTTCCCTCCCATCCTTCCTTCCTTCCTTCCATGTATTTTGTGCAGGGTCTCACTATGCAGTTTGGATTCATAGTGATCCTCCTGTTTTCACCTCCCCAGCACTGGGATTACAGGCATCTACCATCACACCTGGACTTGGTGGCCAGCTCAGCATGCCCAGGAGTGGGGCTGGTGTAGCATATGGTGCCAGGGATCAAACCTGCTTTCCTAAGCAGGCATTTAGTCCACTGAGCTATCTCCCTGGCCCTCATCCTGCTTTTTTGTCTTACACTGATAGTCTACATAAAATGCAGAGAGCTCGTGGCTTTGGGGCCTTTTCTCCTGGATGTCTTTCTTTACTCCGGGCACTTTCATTGAGCTAGCCCCTCCAGGTTTGCATGCTTCAGCGGAGAGCAGCTGGGAAGGGAGGAAACACTTCCTTTCTAGATCTGAGCACAATCCTGTCACTGCAGGGTAAGGTCTAGCAGAACTGTTGCTCCGGATGTCAGAATAGTCACTGCTTGGCACTACAGAGGTGCAGGGGAGGAGCCTGAATTCATTCTTTTTTATGCCCTCATCATCCTGAATTTCTATGAGCTCTAAGAATACTGGTGCTAAAAACAATTTGAAAAGCTCTGTCTTGGATCAGGGAAGTAATATGGGGAACTAAGGGAAGAAAAAAAGACGTGAAATGACATAATAATGCCAATCAGTGAGTAACGATTAACCTGTCTCAGGTGTTTGATTTCTTTAATTCTTGCTTCAAAACGCACTTATTTCTTCTGTTTGATAGGCAAATGTAATTAACAAGATATTTACATTAACATTTTCATAAAGAGGCTTTTGAAGCTGAGAAAAAGATTGAACAATCTATTTTGTAACATGTCTTAGTCACTTAGGTCTAATGAAGTGCTTTAATTTGTGAGATTTGATAAAAATCCGTTAGGTGGCATCACCAGTACCGCAGGCTTTGCGGTGAGGAGGCACCAAGTAATCTCCTCCAGCATCTGTACCATCCAAGGTCAGCACATTCAAGCTCTGAAACTTTAATTCCCCTCCCCCCCCCCCCGCAGGTTGCGCCCTTCTCTAGGAAGGTCAGGCTACTGTGGTGCTTAGGATAATATTCACCACAGTGATGGCGAACGCCTTCCTTCAGGTGTCATTGCTTCTCTCCCAGAATTTCCTCCTCTGTTTTCTCATAGTTGTTGTGGCAGCAAGGGCATCTTTGGTAAGATGGTCTGGCCAATAAGATCAGACCACCGAGTTTGAGGAGTATCCATATTCTGTCTAGAAGTGTTCTATCTAGAACAGCATTCCTGGTGGATATATTTCTTTATGATTCTCCATTTGTTTTTATTTTATTTACTTATTTATTTTTATTTATTTATTTATTTGGTGGAACCAGGGATTGAACTCAGGCCCTTGTGCTTGCCAGGGAAGCACTTATTCTACTGAGCCATCTCCCCAGCCCTTTGGCCTTATTTTTGGAAGCAGTTAAGATTTAAAAAAAAAAAAAAATTACTGATATCTGAACTCCATACCAGGAGAATTTGGTCGAGTAAGTCTTGGATGGGACTGGGGCTGATGGTTTCAGAAGTTTCTCAGCTGTTCTAAGCTCAGCTAAGACTGCAGATGGACTGTGTTTTGCTAAAGGGTAATGATGACAGAGACTTTCAGAACCCTAAGGGCACTTAGAAGTCAATTTTGTCTTTTAACCTGTGGCATTATTGCTGTAGGTTCCATAATTCTGATATCCTGGGTAACAGTGATGCCAGAGCTCACTGTAGAGAACAGCTGTTAGATCCAGCACAGAGCAACTGTTATGTCGGCTACTCACCATTTCTGCCTCCTCGGACCTCATATGCCACAAGCCTCAGGTTTTGAGTCTAGAGTGAGCTACTTAGTGCATAACTGTTGTTTACATATTGGAATCTATAGTAGCATATTTTGTTTTCAACAGGAAATTTCAAGGCTCTTAGCCCACCTTCCTCTTCCTTGTTAAACAATCCATAATTCCAAAAGTTGCAAAATGATTGTCATAAAACATGGGACTTTACATTGGTGAGGTTGAGTCAAAACACAGAAATACTGTAAGGTGAACTATTATAACTCATCTTAAAGGAGGATTACTGCTCTTTCAGAAAGAGAGTGCACTTCAGTCCTTGGTTGACTAATGTGAATGGGCTAGATGAAGCCCAGGTCTAGCTTGAGGCTGTTCATTACACAAGAGGCTGAAAGAAAAGGGCTACTATGTTGGCCTATATTGTTTTTCTTGGAAACTTAGTTTATATCTATCATTTTTGCAATATTTTTGGTTTTGGTCAGTACCATAAGAAAGTAGAAAAAGAAAATAGCATTGAGTCTCTGAACCTGATAGATATGCTAAATATAGCATTTGGTCTTTCTGCTCTCACATTGCCATAGAAGCTCAGTACTGCACAATGGACCCAAAGGCTTAGAGGGTGTAGAGCTGCTGTTTTGTTTTCTGAGGACCTCGCTTTCCCTGGCATGAATGCGCGCATGGACTGAGAAGCATTCAAAGCCCAGTAAGTGCTGTGTTATATTTTGCACACAGTGGGCTTCTCTTGCATCTTTTCTTGCATCTTGCTGTCACATAGAAAAAGCAAACCTGATGGGGCTAAGTAACCACAAAAGCCAAACTGGAAGAAAAAGCCATGCCAAATATCTCAAAATTTAAATATTACAAACATCTCACTGTCTGAAAATGGCAGGTATAAATCCATTTGTTGGAAGAGAGAGAGGATAGATATAAATTTGGTTGCTCAGTACAATGATGAGTTCAGATCCAGGGACTTAGTTTCTCAGGATGTATGTGGTCTGGAGAGTGAAGTTAGATTCAGTTTCTGGTGGTGCCTGAGTAACTCAGTCTTCTTTATTTAACCATGTTGAACTTCGTTCCTCTGATGCTACTTTGACCCTGAATTCCTCCAAATAGTAGACTTACAAATTCTTATGTAGAATACAAGTCTATTTTCTTCTTGAAAAAACCACAGGGAATTAGAAAAAAAAAGAAAGAAAAACCACAGGGAGCACAAGGACTGAGTGGGCTTGGATGGCTATTGCTCTGTGACATCTGGCATGACCTTCACCCCCCCCCCCCACAGTCATCTGTTGTAGAATGCAGATTCATTCAGCTTTTGTGAGGTCTTTCTCTTGCTTTGACGCTGCTTCTAGAAGAAACAACATGACTTCATGTAGGGCCTTTTGATGGCCCGAGGAGAGGTAAGCAGTGTTTCCAACCCTTTTCTGTTCAGTATGAAATATCATTTGATTAGCATCATTAGATTTGAGATTATCCGTAGATCAGCTAAATCCAGGATTGGCTTCCTATTCCCCCTTCTCCTTTCTCTTTTTTCTCTTCCTCTTCATTCTTCTTTTTAAATATAAAGGGCCTAGTTTGGATAAACTATGCATGACCCAAACCAAAAGTGTTTGAGATCTGTGGACTAAAATTAATGTTAGCATTTTGGTGAAAACTCTTCCACATTATCTCATATACAGAATTAAAACTCACACATGTACATGTATGTGTATGTTGATGCATGTATATATATATATGTATATATGTTTGAAAATAAGCTAACTCACTTTTTTAAAAAGTTTGGTATCAGGGATCAAACCTGGGACCTTGTGCTTGCCAGACAGGCTGCTGCTGAGCTATATCCCTGTTCCAGCCAACTCACTCATGTAGAGCTATTTATAAATAAGTCTTTGTGCTTCAGTGATCTGACTTTTAAGATATATAAGAAGGTACATAATCCTACATTAGATAAATATAGGTGGTTTGCTTCTAGTTCTATGCATTCTTAATGCAAATGTTAATAGAAAGCAATGTCTCTGGGAAGGTGTTTGGTTCTTCTGCACACTTGTATATATTAAATTATATTGCAGCATGAACTTAATTTGCAAAGCCTTATGGCTCTCACCTATGGAATACAATGTGTATTATAAGTAGAGTGTTGAGGAAGAGGTTGCTTACCAGAGAATTCTCTCTGGTATTAATAACAGAAGATATCACACTTCTTCTGTGCACCTCTTTTATATTTTGCTTTGTGTTAACCTTCTAGACACTGAATTATACAACTGATGGTGTTTTCTTTCTGTTCAATAACTATGAGAGAGCTCAGGATGAAATTTATCCCTATCTATTCATAGACTATATACCACATACCTGACATTTGCTAACTGTGTTCTTACCTTTGGTCTACTTTTCCTTCTTAGTTTCCATCTGCCATAGTTTATTCCATTTCATATTTTGTATGGTGTTTTAAATCCTTTTAATAGCAAACCAGGGTGTAAGTATACAAACAAGCAAAATAGTAGAAAAGATATGTTGGAGAGACAAAGAAGAAGCATCAAACGTGGGATCACCTCTTTCCTGACATCCCTTTTCCACATGGCAAATAGCACTCTATGACCAGGAGCTCATCTTGCCTACCTGTGCCCCGATGTTCACAGCAGTGCCTGGCATTCAAGGGGCACTCACTATTTTATTTATGAGTAGGGAAAATCCTTCTCCTAATAGAGACATTGTTTTTCATTAGAAATTATCATCTGAATCAATTAAAAAAGAATGATAAGATCCAGACTGGTTTTAATATGATTCTAGGATTTACCTGGACTGATTTATTTTTACTGAATTTAGTTTTGAGCTAACAGATAGGCTTTTATAGATCAATAGCTAAGCTAAGAGATATCTTTTTTCTTTATACGATGAAGAGCTTCTTTAACAAGCAGATGGATAAATTTATTATTACCTGACAAAAATCATTCCCTCAGCCATAATTTTTCAATTATGGTAATAAAAATAGTTAGTACTCTTATCCATGTAATGAAACAGATTTCATTCATAGGTATCTCCCTTTCTTTGGAATGTAGCCATACCATCCAAGTGCTTGCTGAAATTCTTTAACTTCAGCAGCAAACATTAAGTTTCTCTGTCATAGAAGTAATTGTGCTGTGGTCAATGTCACCTCAGGGAGCTGCTTGATGCTGTGCTTCAATGTTTGTTTTGGAGAGAAGAGACAGAGAAGGAAATAACTGTCTACTATTGGTTGACTGAAGTTACTGATAGACCTAAGAGTAGAGGTAATTGTTGTGCATTTTCATTGCAGCGAGTGATAAATGCATAAACTATGAAATATTGCCAACATGATACTTTTCACATACATTATCATAAACATAGCATTTATTCCCTGAAATATGTCACACAAGCCACATCGCTGTTTGTGACTTGTGTTTATTTATTATTATGTGTAAAAGGAGAGAATGAAACAATATGATCATGAGGAATCTTTCCAAAGGAGACTGAATAATAATACAGCCATGGGAATCCTACACAGAAGGTGGATTCTGCTCAATGTTGTTTGCCCTACTCCTGTGATAAAGATTGAATCCAGTCATCAACAGAGATGGGAGAATGGGTTCCTATTTTTCATAGTTTAGACCTCTGTTATTCTTTACTTTGGAATCTTCTCTGGTTTGGAAAGACCACCTTATCAGTTGGGCCAATAAGATCATTAATGGAAAACAGTTGTGCACCAGTAGATCTTTACTCCTTGATCAATAGTTATTTACTTCTGAGGGGTCACAGCTTGGTTAATATCACGAATAATTTTATTGATAGATAACATAACAATGAAAAATAAAGCTTAAGGTAGAAGATGAATGAATACAGCACCTTCTTCAGGCATGAATATTATTATTTGAAAATTATAATAGCTGCTGGACTGTTGAAAGGGCAGACAACAAAAGCATCGAATAATTGTCCTAGGACCATAATCAGACTTCCATTATTGACCTCTGTTAATATTCTACTGTAACTGTCTGCTAAATTGGTTCCTTGGGGCTTGAAATATACAGTGATGTTATGAGCTCCTATCGTAAATTGCCACACAGTAAAGTAGCGAGTCTCTGAAATAGTGTTGGCCCTAGTTTGATCAATACTCAATTCAAAGCAGTGCAATAGGCAACTGTTTCCATAGAAACATTGATGTCACAGAGGTTGAACAGCGGCTGTTACAACAAATCATTTCCTTTGAGCAGTTGTAATTGACTATATGTACAGTTTGCTGTCACTTGAGACCATTTACATCAAGCAAGTAACAGAACCACATTAGTTATTCCAGGAGTAAGAGGGTTAGCTCTTCCTTTTGTGACCTTACAAATACCTAGGAGGATATTGCCATAGAAACCAGCAGTGTAACAAGATGAACATTAAGGTAGCTACCTTAATGCAGTAGCAGTCCATGGGAAGCTGAAAGGGAGTTTTAATAAAGTCTACCTCATGGTTACATTAACACAGATCTTTTGTACCCCACAGGAATGTCTCGGTTCCTTTCTAACACACGACCCCAATAACTGAGACATTACAATTTCATTTGCACTTCATTTCCTGTTCCCCACCTTCCACTGTCCCTGGGCCTCTGGCTGCAACAGTGGCTCATGTGCACATTTGGGAACTCTCACTCGCTGCACGCAGAGGTTGGCCCTGGAGAAGCAGCACAAAGTCTGAGAGTGCGATTGTGAGAGAAACGGAGCTTTGAGAAAAAGGTTAAATTTTTACTCTGACTAAAGATTCTCTAGGTTTATTCTCATGAAACAGACATGAATGTTGCCTTACATCAGGTTAAAACCACCAGAACTGACTTTTCTGTTTTGGAGCTCTCCATGTTGTTCAGCTGCCTGAGTAGCCTTTCTGGGACGGCTATTTCCAGTGGCAGATTTTGCAATACTGTGTGTATTTCTGGCAAGGAAAAAAAGTTGTTTTTTTTTTTTTTTTAAAAAAAAATCCTTTGGCAGATTAACAGGCTGAGAATGTTACCAAATTCCACAATTTCAAACTCTGTATCAAATTACAGATCGTAGGCTAATGGAAGTGTTTCTAGAATGGTGAGCATTACATTTTTCCAGATGAAATATCTCATTTTCTAAAAATGTTGCTGGCAACCTTGCCCTTTAAACAGCAGGTGAAAGGCTAAAGACGGAGGAGCAAGAGATGGCAGTAACCTGACCATGGCTGCCTCTTGCAGTGATGTCGTGGGTACAGAGAGGTGACTGAGCATTGCAGGGTTTGAACAGCATTTGCAGCCACATGATGGAGATCAGGCTTTGTATCCAAGCGGAAGGAGAGGGCATCTGCGGCCTGTCCCAGTCACAATTGCAGCTTTGATTAGCAACGCTGCCATTTTGGTATCTCTGAGAGAGAAAGAAAATATACATGGTCATTAATCAAGACCAGGGGTAAAGACTTTATAGGAGGTATTTACTTCCAAAGGATTCTCCAATACAGACCCAAGATGATCACCCTATAGATTTTTGACCAGCCTGGCCTATTCCTCAGGCTGAATCCTCAAAGGTAATAAAATTGAATTGCAATCAGGATTCTTTGATACTAGCCTGCCACTGACGGTTACCTTGAACTAGAGAGCAACTATTTATAAGATAGTTTAGAGACACAAGTCCTGTAAATTACTCTGTTTGGCCTTAAAAGAATGTTTGACTTGAAGCATAGAAATGGCTGTAAATCTTCTAGGAATAATTTATAAGGCAGCATAGGGAGCTGTGATCTTCAGGTTACAATGTGTAAAGAAAGGAGATTTGGAAGGAGAGTTCCCTACCCCCCAGCCCCTGCCTGAGGTCAGTGACCTCCTCTAGGGCCCTGTACACAGGAAATTTAGTAATGGCACCTGGACATCCTGAGAGAGAAGGGAAACAGCTGCCCTGTGCATGTATGCCCTTTCTGGGAGCAATCTTTTCCTCAGATCTGGCCATTTTCCTCTGACGATATGACTGGGCTGGTGGTGAAGGAGAGTGAGTCAGCCACTACTTGGCACCCAGAAGGTTCTATCAGTCAGCAACAAACAGCATTCACAGAGACATCCTAGATAGACACTTGCATGTGTGTGTGTGCATGTGAATGGGTATGTGTGAGACAGGGAAAGAGAGAGGTGGAAAGACTAAAGATAGACATTCTGACTGGATGCTGTAATTCCTAATCATGTGCAAAAACATTTCGGTGCATCATGATATAGGAAAAATTCCATGTTATTATATTGCAGTAATGCCCCTTGATTTTATTAGTAAGCACAAAGAATCTAATGCATAGACAAATCATATAATAAAATAGAGGGGGCAGGGGAGGTGGCTCAGTAGAATAAGCATTTCCCTGGCAAGTGCAAGGGCCTGAGTTCAATCCCTGGTTCTGCCAAAAAAAGAGAAAAAAGAAAAAAGAGTAAAAAAGAAAAAGAGAAATGAGTTATAATTTTGGCATCTCTATGTACTGGCTTAATATCTGTGTTTCATTGATTTATGTGAGAATGAAAAATATATTCCCTCACCTTCCAGTTAGTGATAAATTTGTGTAGCAAAATGGTTAACAAGGTCCAGATATCTCAAAAAGATCTCTGTACCCAAGTTATAGACTTAAAATTCTATCAAATGTATTGTTTTTGAGCTAATGGGAGCACATGAAAACATTCCGAATCAATTTTTTCTATTGTATATCTCAATAAAAATAGTTATATAAAAAACGAAAAATTTTCAGATCACATTAATCTAATTTCTTGGTGATTTAAAGTTTGGTTTCTGAAACTCATAGGATAATTTATCTATTTATAATACTATCTATAAAATATAGGTAAAATATAATTCATCTATAATAATTATCTAACTATCTTATCTATAATATTGCAAGAATAAATCTGTTGTTAAACTCCAATCAAAGGTGATTTCATTTGTTTTGAGTAATGAGATGATACCTAGGTCATAGAATTTTTGTCAAGATTAAGTGGAATAGAGCTTTTTAAAGTATAAAATTTTTGTTAAATAAGGAATATGAGCTAAAGTATTTTTTCAGAAGTTGTGGCCCTTTGATTCCAGGAGTATCACTGAAACATCAATTATTTTTTAAATGCTGACATGGCTTAGATATTTTTTATCATTGCGTGTTTGATCACATTCCTTGTGGGGAGCCCATGCCTGCATGTGACACAGCTTAATGTTTCTTTGGTCCCCTTCCCTTCTTTCCTGCCCTTCTCTTTTGTAAAAGATCTGCCTCCCTACTTCCTATTATTCACCTTTTGATTTGCTCTTTATTTATATGTTGAGTTTTTCATACAAGAGAAATCTATGTGCCTGGAAAAGAGACGGAGTAGAGTTGAATCTGTAGACATCTCCTGTTTCACTTTTGATTGAGTCTCTAACATTTTTTGGTGTCGTCCCATCTCTCTTAGAAGTGAGGAAGATGACTGAATCTGGTGGCAGAGCGCCTGTGCAGGGCACCTCCTGGGGCATAGGCTGGCCTCATTGTTACCCCTGAGCTAGTGGTGCTCTTTTGAGAGCCGGAAGCACCTCATCTGTGGCCTGCGGTGGTAGTGAGCAGGAGGGACAATGACAAACAGATTTTACCTATGTTCAATGTATCAGGCATGTAACTTTTCTGAGTTTAGCAACTTCAGTATGTACAGCTCCTCGGAACTAGAGTTAGCGGTTAGTCTCTGGCCTCCGTTGCTCTTGGGCACTGTCTCCCCAGAGGAATCCTGGCTGCTCCTGGCAGCCAATGCATTCTCTGTTGGGGTGCCTACTTAGAGTTGCATAAGGACCTGTGCTCCAGGGTCTCCCTGCTGCTGGCCGCTGTCCTGTTGGCATTCTCAGTTTTCCTACTCTCTGTTCTTCCCTTCCCCTCATCTCAGAGGCTTTCTCACCACCTGGGCTCCCAGATACTTCTTTTGGGGCTTTCTCTTCCTTTCTCCTCATCACTCTTCACCACCCCTGAGACCTTTCCTCTCCTAGAGATCAATCATGAGTCTCATCCCTACTCTGTACCCCACCCTGCTGGTGACACAACAGTTCCTACTCCTTACCTCATTCCACCTGTTTGCTTATGTGCTGGATTCTGAGATATCCAAATAAGGTCAAGAAAGTAGGTTACGCAGGGTGGAAGGCCACTTCCAGTGGTTTCCTCAGGACTGCTGAGGGTCCATGCTTGAAAGTGGATTTCTTAGGGGGAGTGAGGGGAAGCAGCAGAGCTCGCAGGGGATGCTGGGGCTGGT
>PVKA01005742.1:0-88332 GCA_004027165.1 Ctenomys sociabilis
TTTTTTTTTTTTTTTTTTTTTTTTTTTTTTTTTTTTTTTTTTTTTTTTTTTTTTTTTTTTTTTTTTTTTTTTTTTTTTTTTTTTTTGTCTTTTTGAGACAGGGTCTCACTATAAATACTATTGTCTTGGTTACTTTCCGCTCATTGCTGCGACGAATCCCCGACACTCAAAATGAGGGAAGGAAAGGCTTATTTAGCTCACAGTTTGCGGAGGTTTCAGTCCATACTCGGCTGGCTCCCAGGCAGAGCTGCACATGGCGGGGCGCAGCGGTTCATGGCAACAGAAAACAGCGAAGAGCCAAGGTGAGGGTGGCAGCAGCTTCGGGCCAGCCTCTCTCGCCTCATAGTGTAAACAGGCCTCCCTGGGAGATGGCTCAGTGGAATATGCACTTCCCTGGCAAACACAAGGGGCTGAGTTCAAACCCCAGTTCCACCAAAAAAAAAAAAAAAAGAACAAGCCTCCCTGGGCTGGGGGTGTAGAACTCACACAAAGTCCATGCCCTCCTCTCCCCCAGGATGAGGGTGTTTACAAGCTAAGCATCCTGGCTCCCTGCTGAGTCACTTAATTAAGCTGCTAAACTTCTCAAGTTGACGTAATGTATCAACCAGTAACTATGTAAAGGTAACATTAATAAACAGAATAAATTATTTAATTTTAAATTATGCAAGTAAGTACTAGGAAAAAATCAAATACAGTGACTATTTTGGGGAATTAGAGTAGGGAAGAATGGATGGAGCATGGTATAGGGACTCTTGGCAAATACTTTTTGTCAAAAATAAATATTAGTCAAATAAATTTTAAGGGCTTTATTAGCCAAATTTATACAAGCTAGACACAAATAAGCTGACGTCTCCAGAACTCATCTGGGTAAACATATTTTATTGAACGGATTTTTTTCTATTTGTATCCGAAAGCTGGATGAAGATTAAGGGCACCACTGAGGGTGATGTCTCTGGAGAGTGTCCATCAAATGCGTTAGATAAATATAAAATTGATAGATTCATTTCTACTTTGCCAAGATGTGACCTTTTGAAAATATCAGATTTCAGATCTGATAATTTCCTTTATGGTATGCTATTTGATTAATTTCTTCTTTCTACACATTTTACTCTTGCTAGCTTCTTAATTTGAGAACTTAGAGAACAGACTTCAAACATTTTTCTTTTCTAAAAGAACCACTTAAATCTATAAATTTCCTCTTAAGTAATATGTTGAGTCCCAAATTTTTAATAAATTATATTTTAATTAGAATAATTTCAAAATATGTTTTAAATTTCCCTTGTAACTTTTTTCAATTAAGTATAGATCATTGATAAATGTGTTATTTCAATATCCAGATATTTGGGGGATCTTTCTATAAATGTTACTATTAATAATAAAATTGTTAATTTATAAATTTGAATTGTTAAATTAGTTATTTAATTTCTTTTTTCCTTCTTTGGTAACAAGAATTAAACTCAGGACCTTGCACTTGCCAGGCAGGTACTTGAGCTATATCCTCAGCTAATTTCATTATTTTCAAAGATATATTTTGTATGATTTTAGTTATTTTAAATTGATATTTGCTTTATAGCTCAGTAAAGGCTATTTTGAGAAATACTCTATGTGTTCTTCAGGGAAATATGTATTTAGCATTACTGGATATAGTTTTCTAGGTCAGTGAAGTACTTTGATTCTTAATGTCATCAAGATCTTAGGTGTCCTATCAGATTATCTACTTTATAATTTAATTACAAACAGAAAAATGTTAACATCATCAACTATGATTGTAATTTTGTCTGCTCAATTTTTGTCTTTGATTTTCTAGTTTTTGACTCAAGAATTTAAAAATTCTCTCATAAAGTGCTAAAAGTTCAGAATTATTATGAATCATTATTTCTTTGGATACTTTCTGTCTGAAAGTTTAATTCATCTAATTTTAATGTAGTAATTCCAGTTTTCTTAAATTTGTATGATTTTTTTTCCTGTTGTATTTGTATTTTTATGTTCTCTCTTTATTTTTTGTGATACATGTTTGTAGTACATAATGTTTACATTTCCTGTGGGGAACTAGAACACTGTATAATACAACTTCATCTGTCTTCTCCATACATTTTCCTTTTCTTCTTTCACCCTCTATTCATCACTTGATCCCCTTCCTATATATTTTTTTCAGTACTGGAGATTGAACTCAGGACCTTGTGCTTGCCAATCAAGTGCTTATTGTACTGAGCTATCTCCCCAGCCCTCCCTTCCATTTTCTTTGCAACCAGAAACACTACACCTTTTAAATAGAATGTCAGTTAGTCTACTTAATGAAATTATGTGTAAGGTGCAGTTTAAACTTACTTCCTTGGAATTTTCCTTTTCTCCTTTCTATTTGTTTCACCCCCTTGCTTGTTTCCTGCCATCTTTTGAAATAAAATGAAGTTTTTTTTTATGATTTCATCATATTTGCTCTATAAGTTTCTTAAATGTATCTCTTTGGTATCTATCAAATTATTATTATTTGTTTTAAGGCTAACAATGTGTGCCTTTAGTAAAAGCTGTTTCTACTTCATCCTCCCTTTACATCTGGCTCTCAGGTACAACTGTATACTTCTCATGTACAACTTTACAGATATAATGAACTTACAACAGTATGAGTCTAAATACTTACCTACCCCTGTTCATTGTGTATTGTTATATCTCTTGCTCTACAAATAGTACAGTGTCCTTTTATGGAATTATTTATTTTGCCTTAATAGCCAACATTTTTTGTTAATTTTATTGAGAAACAAATAGCAATGAGACAGTGTCAAAACTGATTAATAGGACAGTTTCAATAATTAATACATTGCATATTGTTGTCTTCATAGTGGTTATTCATAGTACAAGATACAGACATAATATCCTGTCCAAACAACATTAGCACAAATCTTTCCTCTCGCTGAACCAAGAGAAAGCAGCTACATATCCATCCTAACTATACAAAATGGTTCTTCATTTGTATCCCATTTTTTTGTTCATAGTACAAGATGCAGACATAATATCCTGTCCAAACAACATTAGCACAAATCTTTCCTCTCACTGAACCAAGAGAAAGCAGCTACATATCCATCCTAACTATACAAAATGGTTCTTCATTTGTATCCCATTTTTTTGTTCAATTTTGTCAGAGATGGGTATTCCATTGCCATTTAAATACTGTAGGTAGCCGGGCGTGGTGGAGCATGCCTGTAATCCCAGCACTAGGGAGGCTGAGGCAGGAGGATTTTTGTGAGTTCGAGACCAGCCTGAGTTACAAAGTGAGCTTAAGGCCAGCCTGAACTGCACAGTGAGACCCTGTCTCAAAAAAGACAAAAAAATAAATAAATAAATAAATAAATAAATAAATAAATAAATACTGTAGGTGCATGAATTCAACAAAATAATCTAATATAGTCCAATAGTCCATAATAGTAGTGGGTTATCCATAGGACTGGCAATGTCAGAAGTTGTTTACTTGAGCCCTTTACAGTTCAGCATATTAATATGGCTTTACTTTTCATACCTTGTTATTATACTTTTCTGCCGGATGGTTAAGACTAAGATAAAGGAAGACCTATATAACAAGAAATGTGACTTTTTATCTGACAAGGTCAGTCAAATTCCCTCAGAATTTACCTTGAAACCCTGTACCACAGGTTGTAGATCCTTTGTCAGTAACAGCCATGTGGATGAGTCATGGCCATTGCTTGACCAATTTGCTCTCTGTGAAAGCCTGAGAGAATGTTTTTCTTTCCATGTGACTCTCCTTAGGCACACTCTACATACATCGTCAATCACTTTCCTCTGTGGTCCCATAATTTTGATCAGAAAATTTGGGACATGGTTCTCTTATGTCCTGAGTCCTCAATGAACTTGAAATAGCCAATTTATTTTTAAGGAAATACTGAAAACAAAAACATTGTCTTTTCAATATTCCCTCTGTTGAGGTGTGGTTCTGCACCCTGCATTCCCAGCACCTGGGAGGCTGAGGCAGAAGGACTGCTGCCAACTTGAGGCCGGTGTTGGTTACAATGTGAGGTTCCAAGCCAGTCTGGGAAACATAGTGAGACCCTGGCTTCAAGACAAAAAATAAAAAAAATATTCCCTCTATTTACTATTTCTGGATCTCTCCTTTCTTCACTTATGTCTCAAGTTTCCTTCTATAACATCTCCTATGAGTCAAAAAATTCATCTTTCTGCACAACTCATGATGCAGAGGCTGATGGTGAATTTTCTAAGCTTTTGTTTATCTGAAATATTTTTATTTTATCATTTTATTGAAAAACTACATTTTACTAGATACATATTTGTGGGTTGACAAGATTTGTCTTTCTTTTTACAGTTTGTTTGATATTAGTACCTGTGATTCCATTGTACACAGACATTCTTTTCCCCTGGTTGCTTTTGAGATTTTACTTTATATCTTTGATTTGCAGTAGATTGATCTGTTTAGGTCTTATTTCACTTATTTTACATTGCTTGGAGTTGTTTTTGTTTTTGTTTTGTTTTGTTTTGCAAAACAAGGGATTGAACTCAGGCTCTTGTGTTTGCCAGGGAAGCGCTTATTCCACTGAGCCATTTCCCCAGCCCCTGGAGTTATTTTTTTTTCTTTAATGTTTAAATGAGCAGTTGTCATCAAACTTCAATTTTAACTTTAATTTTAGGAATTTATGTCATATTTTTCTTTCTGTGTTTTATCTTCTACTTTAAGTTATAAAATTCCCATGTAAATGTATATTTTCTACTTCTCTACTACAATTTCTTATCTATTTATTTCTTAAGTCATAATTTTTAACTCTCATTTTTTTATTTTTTCCTTTAAGATATAAACAGTAGTAACTTTAAAGTTCATGTACATTATTTTTTTTTATGTCTTTTTGAGACAGGGTCTCACTATGCAGTTCAGGATGGCCTTAAGCTCATTTTGTAGCTCAAGCTGGTCTTGAACTCACAACAATCCTCCTGCCTCAGCCTCCCAAGTGCTGGGATTACAGGCATGCACCACCACACCCGGCTAAAGTTCATGCACATTAAATGCAATGTGTAATCCATGTAGAGCTGGTTTTCATTGATTTGTTTTGTTACTGACTTTCCTTGTCTGTACTAGTGAATTTTTTTAGTATTGGGTATAATTCGTGAAACATTATGAAACTCTGCATTCTGTTATCTTCCTTCAAAAAGAAATGTCTATTTCTCTTCTAGGATGCAGCTCAATTATGAATGAATAACTGAACTGGTGTAAGTTTGTCTCTTGGTTATTTTTTCTTAGACAAAATAGCTGACACCAAAGTCAAAGAAGGAAAGGCTTATTTAATTCACAGTTTCTAGAGGTTTCAGTCCATTGTCAGCTGGCTACAAAGTAGAACATCATGGCAGAAGAGCATTACAGAGGAGAAACAGCTCATGGCATGGCAAGCAGATGACAGCAAGCAAGCACAGCAGCATGCAGCATACATGCAGCAACAGCAGAAGCAGACTTCTCTCTCTCTCTCTCTCTCTCTCTCTCTCTGTTTTATTTGGACTATAAACTGATTGATTGATGTTGTCCATCTGTAATCCAAGTGCTTGGGAGGTTTAAAACAGGAGAATCACTATAAGACCTTGTGGACCCTATACTAAAAACATTTTTTAAAAAGGAAAATACTCACAGCTACATGAGCTAAACAAAATAATACAAAATTTGAATGACCAGTTTAGCAAAGCATCATTCTTCAAAAAGTTACCAAATAGACATCCAGGAGATTAAAAATTCCATTGAAAGTATAGGCAGCAGAAGCAACCAGTGTGAGAACACATGTCAGAACAGACGACAGGACTGCTGTTGAAAACAAGTTATCCAGAGATACCTTAAAAATAACAACAAAAAAATGAAAGAGATCCAACATTTACTATATAATGCAAGAAAGAATATTCTGAAGACTAATTATAATTAGTAAAAAATCAGAAGATGACACAAATGGCAAAAAAAACCTCTTCTTCACAGAAAATTTTCCAAACATAGGGGGAAATTTAAACATATAGATAAGTGTGGCACATAAAACTCCAAATAGCTATGATCAATAAAAACTTCTCCACCAAGCATTATAGTTAAAATCCCAGAAGTCTAACACAAAGGCAAAATATTAAAAGCTGTTCAAGAAAAGCAACAAATCATCCATAAAAGTAAACCCATTATAAATCAGACTTCTCGGGCTGGCCAGATAACTCAATGGATTAAACCACCTGCTTTTGCAGTGTATTAATTTATCAAATCCATCTTGTCAAGGTATCTTAAAACTGTCTCATTGATATTTGTACTTCAATAAAACAAAAATTCAAATAAAAAAAGCACCTGCTTAAGCAAGCACAGGGACCTGGGTTTGATCCCTGGCCTGCTGTGCCAGCCCCGCCCTCTTGGGCACACTGAGACTGGGCATGGTGGCACACACCTGTAATCCCAGCACTTGGGAGACTGAAACATACAATCACTATGAGTCCAATCTGTGTAGTGAGACCCTGTAGACCTTGTACTAAATACATAAAAAATAAAAGAATTAAATCAGACTCCTAAACACAAACCTTAAATACCAAAGCTATTATTCAAAAGTGGTGGAGAAATAATACAACAAAGAGCACCTTAAGAACTTCATAGGGGCCAGGGAGGTGGCTCAGTAGAATAAGTGTCTTCCTTGCAAGCACAAGGGTCTGAGTTCAATCCCCAGTTCTGCCAAAAAAAAAAAAAAAAAAAAAAAGAAAAAAGAAATTCATGATCAATAACATACTATAAAAATGATCCCTATCACTGTTGAATACCTTTTACCTTTGCTTTTTTAATGTGTATTGTTTCCAGTGTCTTATTGAAAAGCAGCACTAGTGTTTAATTGTTTGATTGGGCTTGCATGCCTATTTCTGGTAATCTTAGCAACAAATTTAATGATATACATATGTGGTATAACAGCAATTGTTAATTTTCTATTCTTGTTTTGAAATACTGTACTATTTTTATTTTATGTTACTTTGTTTTTTTCTTTGTCCTTGTTATGTGTTTTTATTTTCTCTTTTAAATAAAAGAAATTCATGACCAATAAACCAATGCCACAAAAAATTCTCAAGGATATCCTAGAAGAGACAATAAAGCCAAAATACCTAGTAGAATGAATACATCAGGCAGGGTGAGAAGCTGAGAAAAAAGAAAATAATAATTAAAATAAAAGGAAATCAGCAAAAGGAAAAATAATTGAATGGCAGGAGTAAGTTAACACCTTTCAGTAATAACTCAGACTGTGAATGACCTCACTCCCCAGTGAAACGACATAGATTAGAAGAATTTACTGAGCAACCAACCCAATGATATGCTATTTACAAAGAACATATTTAATTCAAAGAGAAGTTCACAAATTAAAAATTAAATTAAAGAAAATAATATTCTTTGCAGTGGGAACCGAGAAAGAAGGAAGAGCAGTCATCCGAATTAGAAACAAAGTGGACTTTCAAGCTAAAACTAATCACAAGAGGCAAAGCAAGTCACTGAACACTGGTTAATGGAACAATTAAATAGCAAATGGCAACAATTATAAGTATAAATGTAGCAAACACTGGCATACCCAACTTCATAAAATAAATTGGACAGAAAACACCAATAAACAACAAGACAGTTGTAGTAGGGAACCTCAATAACCCATGGTCACAAAGAAGACTAAGAAAAAAAAATATCAACTAAGAAATGTAAGAGTTGAACTAAAGCTTTAAACAAATGCAATTAATAGCTACTTACAGAGTATTTCACCCACATAACACACACGTGTTCCCAGAAGCAGATTGGACTATCCCAAAAATAGATCACAGGGTAGCCGATAAAACATGCTTAGGTAAATAGAAAAGAATCAGAATTATTCCATGCATATTATCAGGTTATGGTACAATGAAACTAAATATGAATGGCAAAGAAACCACAGAAATTATGCACATATATAGTAACTAATCAATGAGTAGCAGAATAAATGAAGGAAAAAACTAGCCACTTCCTAGAATCAAGCACTAATGCTAGTATGAAATACCAGTGCTTATGAGACAAACAAAAGCACTCAAAAGAGGGAAATTTATAAGCATGAATGATCACATAAAAAACAGAGAAAATCCAAATAATAATCTAACGATGTACCTCAAGATCCTATAAAAACAAGAATAATCCAAACCCTTGCTTATGAAAGAGAGGAAATGATAAAAATCAGAGCAGAAAATAATAAAATTGAGACTAAAAAATAAATACATATAATAAATGAATTGAAGAGCTAGCTCTTTGAGTGAATAAGGAAAGCAGATAAACTCCTAGCCAACTTAAGCAAAAAAGGAAAGAAAATACCCAAATATATGTAATTAGAAGTGAAAAAGGTGAAATCACAATGGACACTACCAAAAGCCAGAAGATTATTAGTAAGAACTTTATAACTTATACTCTAATAAAATGAATAATTCAGAAGTAGATTCCTAGAGACATGAGTTATCAAACTGAACCAAGAAGATATTTAAAACACTGAATGATCCAATGACAGGCAATGAAATTGAAGAAGTAACTTTAAAGAAAATTCCTATTAAATAAAGACCGGGTCCTGATGGATTCACTGCCAAATTCTATGAGAACTTTAGAGAAAATCTAGCTCTACTATGCAAACTGTGGAATGAAATCAAAGGCAAGGAGTACTCTCAAAGTCACTTCTAGAAACCAGTAGTATTCTGATTCCAAAATCAGAAAAGGGCTCACCCAAAAAGAGAGAACTACAAGCCAATCTCTTTAAAAGGCATATTCAGACAATATGCAATGTATTAATTCTTGGAAAGGTGCCAGTAACTGGTTGTGAAAGTGTCTCATTGATATTTGTTTCTCAATAAAATTATTTTTTTAAAGGGCATATTCACAAAAATTCCTCAATATGGTACTGGCAAACAATGCAACAAATCATCAAAAAGGTTATACATCATGGCAGCAATAGTTAGTTAACTATTGTGTCAACTTGAGTAAAAATATCCAGCTAAACTGGATAATCATAGCTATCGGTGTAACTAAAACTGAAAACAGATGAACCACTGTAAGTGTGAGTAATACCAACCATTTCCCTTGTTGCCTGAATGGAATAAATGAAAAATGAAGATGGAAGGCTGACTTGTTTTCTTCTGAGGAGCTCCAGTGTTCAGCCTTACTTGGCCATCATCTCTTGACTTCCAGCACAGATCCTTCAGCCTCTAGCATGGACCCTTTTGTGAATTGCCTTCCAGTGAATACTCTTTTGGCAAAGATCCTTCAGCTTTCCATCACAAACCCTCCTGACAGACTCACATGGGACAGATCTCCAGCACACAAACAGCCCTTTTGCACTTTTCTACCCTTGAATTTGCAGGCAGGTATTGTAAGACAATCTTGTCAATTCTTATATATTTGTATATCTTTCACTAAATTTGTTTCTCTAGAGATTACTGGCTGATAAAATGGCCAAGTAGAATTCATCCCAGGGATGCAAGGATGGTTCAACATATAGAAGTTAATAAAAGTAATTCATCACATAAACAGAAGGACAAAAATCACACAATTATCTCAAGTACAGAAATGGCCTTTGAGAAAGTATAGCCTCCATTCATATAAAAACCGAAAAATTAGGAATAGAAGGATGTCATCTTAATCTGATATAAGCAATTTTTGAGTAATCAACCATCACTATTATATTAAATAAGAAAAAGCTGAAAACTTACCCTCTAAAATTAGTAATAAGACAAAACATGTCTACTTTCACCACTCTTATTAAATACAGACAGAAAAATCAGGCTAGAGAAAGAAGTTAAATAATCATTATTTGTAGATGACTTGATCCGTTACATAAAAAATTCAAAAATTTCACCAAAGTACTCTGATGATTAAAGATCAAATTCAGTAGTATGGCAGGATACAAAGTCAACACAGAAAAGTTAATAAAATCCCTATACACCAATCCCTACACACTACAATGATTTAACTTTTCAAAAGTAGCATGATGTTGGCAAAACAAACCAACTATTTCAGAGTACAACTGTGGAGACACAGAGGATAAAATATCACTCAGAGATGAGAGCTCAGTCAAAGAGAAGCCCAGAGTTTATGCTCAGGGGAGATCTTCAGTGAAACAGCAGTGAGCTAAGACCTCTGTAGGTATTTATTTTCAACTCAAAATCATGTAGCCATAGAAGCCATAGAAGAAAAGCATTTGTGACACATTGTTGAGGAGTTTTGGTCCGGGAACAGGGTTGAAATGGGATGATTTGTTACATGACCCATGTTGACTAGTTTAAGTAAGCTCATCAGGGCCAAGGAGACCCAGTAGCCCAAACAAACATCTCTGAGAACAAACTGCTTTGCATTCTGCTGACTGTGGTCCTGCAGGTTCTTCTATAAACTCCAACAATGTGTTCCAGGAAAGTGGGAACTTTTGTTCCGAGGCCCTTTGCTTACCACACTCAAATTTAGTCACTCCTTTGGCCAGTGCCTACAAGCAAACACCAGATGTGTGGGTCAGTGGAAGAGAAGAGAGTGCGCCAAAGTAACTCCACACACATTCAGCTGCCTGACGCTCAACAAAAGGGCCAAAGCACATAAAATGGAGCAAAGGTAAACGGTGCTGGAAAGCTGCCTATGCACATGCAGCATCTAGGCCCACAGCTATCAGTATGCACTACATTAAAATGAAAATGAATCAAAGATCTCTAAGCTTTAAAACAGAAATACTGAATCACTGGGAGATAAGATGAGTAAAACTCTTAAAGACACAGGTATAGGCAAGGTCTTTCTGAACAGAACCCCAATTGCCTAAGAAACAGCATCACTATTCAACAAACTGGATTGTATCACATTCAAAGACCTCCACATGGCGAAGGAAAGAACTACCAGAGCAAAGAAATAACCCATAGGATGGCGGGAAAATTTGTCAGCTTTTTCCCCAACAGAGAATTAATATTTAATTTTATTTTCCTTTTTTAAACAGTTAGTTAGTTAGTTCAAGGTCTCACTATGCAGGACGGACTCGTAGTGATCCTCCTGTCTCAGCTTCCTCAGTGCTGGGATTACAGACATGCACCACTACACCCAGACCTGGTGGCCCGGAACAGTGCACCCAGGGCTGCAGGGCCAGCACGGCGTGTGGTACTGGGGATCAAACACATAGGCGCTTAGACTGCTGAGCTATCTCCCCAGCCAGAATTAATATTTAGAATACATAAAGAACTGAAAAAAGTAGAAACCCTCCCCAAAATAAGAGGCTCAATTCTTAAACCATTAAGTTAAAACAGACACTTCTCAGAATTATAAGTGACAAACAAAATGGTGAAAAAATATTCAACCTCTCTGCCATTAAAGAAATACAAATTAAAATAACATTGAAATTCTATCTTACTGCACAAAGAATGGTTATCCTTAAGAAATAATATAAGCATATATATATATATATATATATATATATATATATAGTTATGCTACTAATTTCTCTTAGTTAATTGAAAAGAAAAGTTTGTGCTAGTATTGTTTGGACTAAATGCCTATATCTTGCACTCTGAGTAACTGATTTAGAAATAATATACAATGTACTAACCATGGCTACCTTCCTATTGTCTTGTTCTGAAATTTTTGGGGTTTTTCCTCCTTAAAATAAAATAACATTATTGAAATGTCATGGAGAAAATGAATTGTTCTATATTGTTGGTGGAAATTTAAATTACAATCATTTTGGAAATCAACATGGAGATTCTTCAAAAGCTTAAAACTAGCAATTCCATTTGAGTCAGCTCTTCTCTTTCTAGGAATCATCCCAAAAACGTTTTAAAAGTCACACTACTGTAATATATATATATATATATATATATTTTTCTCATGTTTACAGTGGCACAATCCATAATAGCTAAATCTTGGGAACAGTCTATGCATTCATCAACAGATGAATGAATAAAAATATATTTATGTACAGTAGAATATTTCTCAGCCATAAAGGGGGATAAACTTGAGTCCTTTGTAGAAAAATGGATGCACCTGGAGACCATAATGTTAAAGTAAAATGAATCAGACACTCAAGCTTAAATATTGCTCAGTTTCTCCTGTGTGAAAAATTCAAAAAATAAATATGGAACAAAATAGAAGATAAATGTCTGTATCTTTGCTCTTCTTAATTTCTTACACATTTGTTTTTTTTCTTCCAATTTTACATGCACCTATCTGGTAATACGAATAATTAGTTGGAAGACAACACCATGTATTGCAACAAATACTGTGAAATTCGTATTACTTTGTTAATTGAAAATCTGTATCACTTGTACTTTTTCTGTTTTAATTTTAATTTGTACTCTCTTTTAAAAAATAAATAAATAAATTTCATGCTTACTTTGAAAAAAATAATAGGGAGTAAGGTGATGAATCTTTTGCAAAAGAGGAGACCACAAGACAGAGGGAAGGATGAGGTAAAGAATGAAGAAAGAATTAAGACGTGGTGCCTATGTGCACTGGCTCGCCACAAGGAGTGTGCAGGCTATGTACTACAAACATGGACTAATAAAAATTAGAAATGGAAAGAAAATAAGCAGGTGGGTTCTAGTACTTTCTATGGGAGTAGTGAATATCTTCTTGGGCCTCTAATATGCAGAAAAAGAGGCAATAGGCTGTTATCATTCCAACTGTATAAAGGAGGAAACTAAAAACAGAACAATTTAATTGACTTGTCAAACATCACAGAGGTAAGTGATGGCAGAACTTGCAAAGCAGTTGCTATGGATAACTTTATCAGCTATAAGCAAGCATCTTAGGCCATTTCTGGGAATAGACAGCATGCCTACAAGGTATAACTTCAGAAATAGCAAATCATTCACTTCCTAGCTTATTTCTGTTCCTATAATTCTAATGTCAGTCATTCAGTTTTGCTTGGGCCATTGATGATGTACCAAAATGGAAATCTAATTACTTACCTAGCAATTTATAATTTTACAAGTATACTTTACAATTAATAATAACACCTAACATTTATTATGAGTACTTCTTATGTGGTTAGAACTGTTTGAAGCGTTTTGAATATACTACCACTATCTTTAACTGCTACACAAAAATTCTATGGGAAGGGCATCATGACTGTCTCTCTTTTACATATGAAGAAGCTAAGGTAACAAAATTTAACTTGCCTTAGATCATAAAAATTGAAAGTGAAAAAGTCAGGTTTTGAGTCTGGATCCACAACTTTTGCTTTAAACACTTTCCTGCAGACAAAGATATTCCTAATTCACCCATGTAGATGAGCAAATAAAGACCTAAAATTAAGTGATTTGTCAAAGGCTCCTCAAACATTAGATCACTCTTGACTAAGCCCGGGAGTCATGAATCTTATTCAACTCTACGATATACTAAGCCATATGGATTGCTACTTAAATTACCATCATCAAACAGAGAAATTGGAAAAACAAAACAAAACAAAACAGAGAAATTGGGACAAAGATAACATTTTTGAAAAGCTAACTACTTCTAGCTTGAAAAGCTAAAAAGTGTTATTTTTAGTGTGTGTGTGCAGGGTCTCACTACACAGCTTGGACTTATAGTGATCCTCCTATTTCTGCCTCCGTAGTGCTGGGATTACAGGTGCGTGCCACCATGCCTGGACCCCATCACTGGCTCACCCTGCCTGAGGACAGTGCCGGAGCAATGTGTGGTGCCAGGGATCGAACCGTGGCCCCTGTACTTACCTAAGCAAGTGCTTAGTCTGCTGAGCTATATTGCCAGCCTTTAGAAAG
Organism: Ctenomys sociabilis; assembly: GCA_004027165.1. Classification (NCBI taxonomy): domain Eukaryota; kingdom Metazoa; phylum Chordata; class Mammalia; order Rodentia; family Ctenomyidae; genus Ctenomys; species Ctenomys sociabilis. The sequence continues at coordinate 13,750 of PVKA01005742.1, forward strand.
TATTACTGAGGATTTCTGAATCTGTATATGGTAGAGGGCAACATTAATTTTATTCTAAAAATGTCTGCTGATTCTCTACATTCCAGGCACTATTCTCAGTGTAGAGATACATCTATGCGCAAAACAACCAAAAACAAAACGAAACAAAAATCCTCCTTGCCTTCATATAATTTATGTTCTAGTGAAACTAAGAAAATATTATTTTTTATTTTAAATAGAATAAAAACTAATTTAAAAACATAAATGATACATACTTTCAAAAAACAAAATGATAGTAAATCAAAAATTGTTTTATGGGCCAATGAAATAGCTTGCGCAGAGGCTGGAGGTTCAATCTAGCTGTAAACAGGAGGATGACTATGAGTCCAATCTAGTAGTGAAACCCTCAACAGCCTGTATACCCTTCCCTAAAATACAAATAATAATAATAATAATAATAACAATAATAAATGATTGTTATGTTGCATATAGTTGTTCATATTGCCAGACCTAAGCCTGTAAAATTAAACAAAAATATAAGTAATGTCCCTTTCAATAAGCCAAGAGAAATTAGTAGTACAATTACATCTTTTCTTTCATCCTACTTGTTCTTTCATTTTGAGCATCTCTTTCCCTTTCACATCTGCTGTATATTTTGGATTTTATTTAAACTTTCAGGTTCTTACACTAGAGAGACAATACGATGTTCATTAATGAGTATGGTCTTTAGTTTCATCCATTTACTTATAAAAGCCTCAAGTTTATCCTCTTTTATAGCTGAGCAATACTTCATTATATAAAAATATCACATCTTTTTTGCTACTCTGTGTTGTCTGTTTGTTTTGGTACCAGGGGTGGAACTCAGGAACTTGCACTTGCCAGGTAGGCACTTATGCCACTGAACCCAAAAAATCACATCTTTTTGTCCACTTCTCAGATGATGGCCACTTAGGGTGTTTCTAAGATTTAGCTATTACAAATTGTGCTACTATAAACAACAGGTGCACATATATTGTTGTGCTATGATGCTTTCAGTTTGTCAGGAAAAATACCTAGAAGGGGAATTTGAATGGGACCTCTAGCCCTAATTGTTTGAGGAGTCTCCACACTGATTTCCACAGTGGTTGTACCATTCCCACTAGCAGTGGAAAAGGGTTCCTTTTTCCCCTCAGCGCCCCCCACCAAAGCATTTGTTATTCATTGATTTCCTGATGATAGCCATTCAAGAAAATATTGGCAATACAGAAAAATTATATGGAAAATAAAGCGGTACAATATAAGGCAGAATGGCACAGATGTCTGAAAATATTTTTTTTCAAATGTTCTCATTCTTCAGCCACTCATTCGTTTTCTAAGTGTTTCTTCTAGGAAACAACCCACTGGCATGAAAAAAAGTGTTGAGTGTAAAAGATGAGATTTTTTTCAAAATACTATGCCAGACTTGTTATTGATTTTGTAAATTACAGACTATATAAATAACAGTGAGATTTTCCCATATAACAAGATAGTATCAGATGGAGCTGTAAAGACACAGATTTTCCCAGTGCATGTAAGCACATAAATTCTTTGAGAAGATGCCTAGCCTTGAACAGTGGAGGATTACAATGTGTCAATCAAACACGTAGAATTCTTCTTAGAGTGTTCTTTCAGACTAACAAGCATTCTTATTACGAAAAAGTAGAATACTGGTAGTTAAATCTACATAAGAATGATGGCGGATGAGCTATCCATAGTCCTGTCTAAACTATCTTCTCTATCACCCTTTTAACAGAGTTCTCCATCCTCCTGCTTTCTACTTGGATTTACTTTAACAAACTTGTCAGAGTTGACAAGGGACAGATTCTTAGTTCAGGGCAGAAAAACCTCTGCTTTGATTCTTAGCCTGTGTTGCTAGGCAGCAGCCTCTTCCACACTGAGGCAGCCAGGTTTCCATCAGTGCTTGTCAGTCATGCTCAGCAGGCAAGAACCCCCAGGAAAAGCCTGTTTCCCCCAATCTTGCACCAGTCCCATCCCTCCGATATTGCCGGCCGATGTTGCCGGCCGTCTCCAGAACCATACTTTCAGAAACAGAGAGTGGTAGCCAATTCTTTTCTTTCAAAGTACATCTAAGACTCAAGAGCTTTTTCTTTTCCCCCTAAGAAAGCCTGAAATTCTAGAAGATTTCACTCTTTGGGTGCAACATTGTTTCGCATTGAAATGCCTATCTAGAGCTCGTTATTGATAGATTTGGGTGAGCAAATTTATCAAATTATTTCCCCTGAGAAGGTGGGTGTAGCAGAGAGGGTGAAGAAAATCAGGACAACAGGCAGGAAAAGGAGGAGCAAAGAAAGAAGACGACATCGCGAAGGGAACAAAACGTTCAGGAGGGAAACTCAGGACCACAAAACTGAATTTTCCACATTCCTAAGCGAGGCTCTTGGCCTTGGCAGCTAGCAGAGGCTCCTCCGGCTGCTGCCCACCCATGGAAACCACGAGTGGAAACTGGAGGTCAGGCCGGAAGCAAGGGTAGGAGATGCGGGGATGAGCTGCCAGGACCCCGCTTCAGGATCAAAGAACGGATCACAGCAGCTGCTGGCACTGCTGGCCTCCCTCCCTCCCGGCAGCCCTCTCAGTAGAATGCCTCAGTCTAGGGAAACTGCCATCACCGAGATCACACTTCCTTCTCAAGGAGTCCCACATTCACCAACTGACTAACATGGTAGGATACAGGGCCAGCCTGGGACACCTGTGCGCTGGCTGGCAACTGTTAGCTGTGTATCTCAGCTCTCAGCTTCTCCCTCCCTTCCGCAGATGTAGATTACAAAGGCACTCTTTCAAAATTTTCCTGAATACCAATCTTCACTTCAGAGTCTCTCTTGGGAACCAAAATCCGCAATAACCAGGTTGGAAGGCTCTCATTTCACAAATGAACTACATCCTATATGTTCAAATAGATGAGAAGCCCAGGAAATCTTGGGTCACTGTACATGCCTGGGCTTGTAGAATTACTGCTCTAGTAATTCTACAAGCCCAGGGAATCCTTCCCTTGTTCCTGAGTAAGGTGCTGGAAACCCAGTTTCTCAGACTTCTTCCCAGGCAACATGAAAAAGAGTGATATTTTATTCAACAAGCATTCATATCATTGCATCAAGCGCACAATTATTTGCTGTCATCATTGTCATTGTTATCATCACCATCACCATCATCATCATTGATTTGTTACTAGCAGTATTCCCTGTATTACCCTTGTACCTGGTATTCCAGGAACTGTAAATCACTACCCATTCTTCATGTTCCTTTGTGGGCTCATAAAGATTATATCTCATTTTAGGCTTTTTTTTTTCCAGATAGAAGTGTACTTACTCCTGGATTTGTTCTGGGTGGGCTGGAGGTCTGAGAGTGCCTTTTGCTCCTCTGTTTTGGCATTTGTGAAGGTCCCAAAGATTGCTCAGACTGGGGTGGGGAGAGAGATACATCTATGTGTGTATGCAGGATGGCTTGGATAATTGTATTGTTGATTTCTGCTAGTCTATGGAAAGGAGCAGTTAATGCTTGAATGTTTTTTTCTTCTTAATCTCATAACTTTTTCCCTTCAATTTTGCATATATATATATATATATATATATATATATATATAGTCACTGAAACAACTAATTTCAAGACAACACAATGTAACACAACAACTACCATCGAACTCATATTATTTTGTTTAGTGAAATTCTGTATCGGTTCTAATTTTTTATTGTTATTTTGTATACTCTAGGAAGAAAATAGGAAGGAAGGAAGGAAGGAAGGAAGGAAGGAAGGAAGGAAGGAAGGAAGGAAGGAAGGAAGAAAGACCACTTACTTTTCAGATTGCCCAGCATTTGACATTTTCTACCTCTGGATTGTACCAGTTGTATTTCTCTAAAATTTCCTTTTTTATTAATTTTATTGAGAAACAAATAGCAATGAGACAGTTTAAAAACCAATTAATAGGGCAGTTTCAATAATTAATACATTGCTTGTTTCTACTTCACTTCTGTTCAGTTTTTTGTCACCCTGATCATATATATATTTTCACTAGACATGGATTCTGAACCCAGACAAGATTATATTCTTTTGATGTGCTTCTAATGTTTTCACTAAAGTTATTCAACTAAGTTTTATGGGTCAGAGTGACTTTAGGGCTTCTCTGAGTGTGTCTGACAGTTTTAAGTCCATTCCCATAAAATTTGAATTACTATATTTCCTAAACAGTCCACTTTACATTCATCCTTATAGACACCTTGTTGCTAATTTTCCTCTAAGTGCTCTATTTTTGCCTCTGCTGGTTGCTACGTCACTCCCTCAAACAATTTAATATCTGCTACAAACACAGAGCTTGAATAATAATGTCCTTTGCCGGTATATTCCTGACCATAGAGAACAACAATTTTTATACTGATCTCCCATGGTTTGAATTATTTTGAATTCCATTAAGTGTTCATATTTTCATTTGTTGCTTTTCTTCATCCAGTTTTTCTTCATCCAGTTCGAGGTGATTGGCAGCTACAGGTACAGCCAAGTCCAAGAACCACACCATGCACAACCAGCCCCCAAAATGGCACAGGAATGGTATCAAGCAACCTCCTTAGGAAGATGCGTTAGAAGCACAACAAGAAGAGCTTCAAGAAAATGCAGGCAAACAATGCCAAGGCCATAAGTGCACGCGCCGAGGCTACCAAGACCCTTGTTAATCCCAAGGAGGCCAAGCCCAAGATCATCCCAAAGGGAGTAAACCTCAGGCTCACTCAGCTTGCCTATATTGCCCACCCTAAGCTTGGGAAGTGCATCTATGTCTGCATTGCCAAGGGTCGCAGGCCTTGCCGGCCAAAGGCTCAGGCTCTAGCCAAGGCCCAGGCTCCAGCTTCTGCTCCAGCCCAGACTCCCAAAGGCCTAAACCAGGCCCCCATGAAAGCTCCACAATGAAAGCTTCTATCTGCTGATGTGAAAACAGAAGGACTTGTGTGACCCATGGGCTACCATCTGTTGAAACCTGGTATCCTCCTGTGGTCTTTGCACAAATAAACCTGACGCAGGAAAAAAAAGAAACCTACGAGTTCTATGATGTGGTACTCAGGGAACTGATATACTATGGTGGTAAGCACAGGGCTACCTAGCATATACCTCCATCCAGAGATTGCATGGACATACAAACCAGTCATTGACTGGCTGGTTGTTGGCAAGAAGAACCTGGAAAATCTTGGTAATAACACAGTGTTAGAAGAATCCAAGACCTTTCCAAATCACAGCTTGTGGTCAATGCAATGTTTTGCCTCAGCCCAGCAGTGAGTCCTGAATTCCTTCACTGGCCCTAGACCAGCTCCGCTTTCTGGTTATAACTGTCCCAATTCCAGTATCTTCAGTGTGATCTCTTTAGTCTGTTCCAAGTGAAATTCACTCCCTTCAGATTCAGAAAAAGAGAACAGGTGACAAAAATGGTTATAAAATTATCATCTTTGATGTGGACAAGTAATTTTAGTAAAAATAAGATCAATAATAGACTGCAAATGTAGACAGGAATGGCACTGTGTAAAATGTCACTACTGAGTAGAAAATGTGACAAAATCAACAAATCCAGATTTACTTTTCAAAAGATTCTACCACTTTGCTAGAAATTGAGGAATAATGTGAAGGTAATATACATCACAGTGACAAAAGAATCTATTCTCTTATGCTGATCCTTGAAGAGTTAGGGAAGGAAGTACCTTATAAGGTATGAATATGAAACCTCCTTTCTCCCTAGCTGTGAGTCACAGCTCTAAATATAGACCTGCATGTGTGTGCAGGCACACAGTTGTAGCAACTTCCCTGTTGACTCAAAGGGTTTTATTTCAACTTTTCATTTCTAAGAAGTCTCTGTTCTCTCTTATTCTTGCATGTTTGAGTCAACCCACCCCACTCTCTTTGCTGTAAGATAACAGAGACAGATTTACACAATTAAAGTACAAAGTATTTTTAGGAACAAGCTGCCACTGGAAGTCAGCTCTCATGAAGGAAATCAAAGCACCATATTATATTTTAGGACAAAGCTTCTCATCAAATGACTACTGATAAAACAGCATGCAATTCATGCAACATGTGTGTTGAGATTTAACTGAGGTTATATGGCTTTTCACTGAAAATTTCTAGATGACAGGAGATAGATAGATGATAGATAGATAGATAGATAGATAGATAGATAGATAGATAGATAGATGATAGATAATAAATTTGACTTGATACTCTACCTTTGTTTGGAATAGAGTTAGGATTATCTATTTTTATTTGTGTTAATATTACTCCATAGGATACCCAAGGCTGTACCTCACTGCCATGTGGCAGAGTGGCAAGAAGCTGGTGACCACTCTCTGGTAAATAACAATGCACATGGTATGCTAGAGCTTCAATGTTTGTGTCCTTTCCAAAATGCACAGGTTAACATTTACTGCTCAGTGCAACAATTTGAGAGAGTGGTTGAGAGGTATTTCGGTTTTGGGGTCCATTCTCATGAATAGATAAACATAATTACAAAGGTCTGAGCAGTGGGAGCTCGCCCATGCCTCCCCTTCCACCTTATGCCATATGACAATTCAGTGGGAAGGCTCTCATCAAATGCCAGCACTTGGATCCTGTAGAACTGTAAAAAAATATATTTTCATAAACCAGGCATGATGATGCACACCTGTAATCCCAGCATTCAGGAGGCTGAGGCAGGAGGATCTCTATAAGATCAAGGCCAGCCTGGGCTCCCTTGTGAATTCAAGGCCATCCTGGGATGCAGAGACTCTATCTCAAAAATAAAAAAAAATTCTGTTCACAATAATAAGTTTTCCCTTCAGTGGTATGACTCTGTTACAGCAGAAGAAAGTAGATCAGGGTATAGTTGCATCATCACAGAAAACGAGACTGGTCAGAAGAAGAAAAGTCCTGGCTTTGTGAACCATACGTGCCAAGGTTACCCTACTTGTCGATGACATCACTCACTCACCACTAAGCCTACATCACGATTGCTCCCACAGGCCAGGTACAAACGCCTGCTGTAGCCAGAAGCACCAAGACCTCACACCGTCAGTCAACTCGGGTCCCTACCCACACCCGTTCTGGAGAGACTTGGATTCACAATGTCACATGGGGGAGCATCAAGGTAACAAGCAGCTCAGGCCTGCTAAAGCACTAATGTCACGATGACCTCTTCTTTGCTCCTCCCTAAGAAGAAATTCCAAAAAAAAAAGAAGCCAAAGAACAAGATAACCTATAATCATACATTATTAATAAAATTGCATTAGAATTGTGTGATTTATATTTCATTCCGTGTCATGTCATTTAGAAGTTGTTAATGATCATTTTGGATCTTTGCCTGTGTTTATAGACTAAATTATGAGATTATTTTTCTTTCCTTCTTTCTTCTCTTCTTTACTAGATCTTAGTTGATTTTTTAAGTTGATTTTATATCATTTCTAAGTGCTAATTTTATGTAGGTAAAGACTTTACAAACAGAAAACTTTGTCCAACCATGTATTTTCTGCCACACTCTGAGCTGTTTATTCATTTGGCATTTTTCTGAACACAGATAAAGAGACAGTGAGTCTGTCAGCATCTGGTCGGTAGCTGACTGCCAGAATACCATGCTATGCCAAGGGCCTAGGGACCAGAGAAGAGGGAATCATTCTCCTCACCTGCCTTCACTCCTTCCTCTAACTGTTGCCTTGAAGCAAGGAGGAACTGCTAAGAAAACAGAGGAATAAGGAAGAAGTGGGGAAGGAGAAAGGGAGAAGGCCGTTGCTGTGTGCCAGACACTTTCATACAGAGTGGGGTTCTCTGTTTCTCTTTATCACCTTTGTCTCAACCCTTTGATATTTCTTTGCCGTTGCTTTAAAGGATGAAAAAATGATTTGTGAAATCCAACTATTATGAAATAATTTAAGTCTTCTAAAAATATTTTGCTTGTTTAAACAATAAAACATGGGGCCGAGGAGATAGCTCAGTAGAATAAGTGCTTGCCTGGCAAGTACAAGGGCCTGAGTTCAATCACCCAGGGTGACTTGCCTTTCAGGGTTCATCAACTGTCATGCAGGGGTTAGAGGTTATATACTTGAGACTCTGTCTGCCTATGGCAGCTTTCTTTACCTTTGGGAAACTGGATCACTGTGTCTTAGGCTTCTTTTGTCCTTTTTTGCCTTTCTGTACGTAGTCAATTCATTTAATGTGTGTGTGTGTTTGTGTGTGTGTGTGTGTGTGTGTGTGTGTGTGTGTGTGTGTGTGTTTTCTGCTCAGTGAAATCAGTGATGGGTGATGGTGATCTTGCTTTATGGACCAGTAAAGCTCTGACTCTGCCTCTTCCATTCTCCTGCAGCATAACTTTGGGTAAACAAAGTTACCTCATGAAGTTTGAATTGTATTAGAATACATTAATGTTCTTATATCTACAGTATTACAAATTTCTCCTTGCAGTCCTTCAAATTTTTATTTTATACATCTTCACTGAATGTCAGTTAGTTTATAAAAACTCATGATTATCTCTTCATTGAGTAAATTACATTTGATCAAAATAAAAGTATTCACTTTTTGTCATTGCCTGCATTTTTCTCTTGAATTCTACATTAGTTCTACAATGAGTCTTTTTTAACCATTTTGATTGAGGCATATTGACTCATAGGAGCTATAAACATGAAGCTGCTTTATTATACAAATAACTATTATCAACTGAGCTAAAGAGATTACAGTATTTCAGTTCAATCTCAGAGCTCTCATTCTCTAGTGGGTTATTGAGGCTTTTGATTAAAATAGTAATCTCTTCTCCTCCTCCAAGTAATGCTGAAGTTGTGCTTGCAACAGTTCCATGAGAAAGTGTCCATGATAGAGGGGAAAGGAAAGGAGGCAGGAACATACTTATTATACTCTCTTGCCTCCTTCCACATGCTTGGAACTGTCTTAGCTGGCAGAGGGGAAAGATTTCTCATGTGGCTGCACAAGAGAAATGGGAGAAGTTTTGATTTGCTGCACATATTATGCTGCTTTACTGTGGTCGGCCACCCTGGCTGAACCAGCTGACTACCTGCAGACTCGCCAGATCTGGGTGGATGCCCGCTATTAAGGGATTCAGTCTGAAGAAGCTTTGTAGGCACGAGTGAGCCCTGGAAGATTCCAATACATCTTCTGTCCTGTGCCCTGCTGTGGTGCCCACACACAGTGTTTATTGGACACAGGTTCCTCACTGATATAAACCATGCCAGTCTCTACCAAGTTGTAATTTCTATCCTTGTCTACAGCCTTCAACCTCAACCCCAGGTGAGAATGAAGACATCAAAATCGACATATGTAAAGTGCCTGCAAGCAGGTGCAGGGGCTGGGGGTTCGATCCAGCTCCTACCCCTGGGGCATGCTGAGATGGTGATTGAGACTGGGCATGGTGGCGCACACTTGTAATCCCAGGTCTTGGGAGGCTGTAAACAGCTGAATCACTACGAGTCTGATCTAGTGGTGAGACCCTGAACACCCTGTAGACCCTTCCCTAAAATAAAAAAAAAAAAAATGACATAAGTGTGAATTTTCAGAAACTCAAGGAAGAGGCACCATGGGAAAAGTTTCTTGTTCCCTCTCAATCTACCTTCTTTTCCATCTTGGGCCAAGTCAGCAACCAGCATAGGCTTCAGAACTTTACTCTGGAGAGCAAAATGTAAATAAGCCTTTTCTCATTTTCATGGAGAAAAAAGATTATCTCAGACTTCACAAATATAGTAGTTCTCTTTATCTCTTAGTGATGCACTTCAAAATTCCCAATATGCACCTGAAACCATGCATAGCATTGAAACTAATGTGTATCAGTACTTCCAGTCTTATGATAAAGTTGAATTTATAAATTAGGAACAATTGGAGATTAACAAAGATTAATAACAATAACTAACAGTACAACAGAACAGTTATAAAAATTTTACTGTAAGAAAAATTATGGAGGTTGGCAGGGACAACTCAGCATTTTAAGTGCCTGTCTGGCAAGTGCAAATACTGAGGTTTCATCTCTGGTACCTCAGCTTGTGCTGGCCCTGCCCTGGGAGTGCTGAGCTAGCCAGCAAGACCCGCTGTGGTGGTGCACGCCTGTAATCCCAGCACTGGGGAGGCTGAAACAGAAGAATCGCTATGAGTCCAAGCTGCATAGTGACATTGTACCAAATACATGAAATTAAAAAAAAAAATTATGGGGCTGAGGAGATGGCTCAGTGGAATAAGTGCTTCCCTGGCAAGCACAAGGGGCCTGAGTTCAATCCCCATCTCCACCAAAAAAGAAAAATTATGGAGATCGCACTTTCTCAAATGATCTACTATATTATACTCACACTTCTTGTGATGATGTGAGATGATACTGAAAACACCTATGGCCTTTCTTTGGTATATCCAAATTGTCTGCATCACTACTTATATGTTTTGATGTCTTTTTTTTTTTTTTTTTTTTTTTTGGTCTTTTTGAGAGAGAGTCTCACTCTGCAGCTTAGTTGGCCTTGAGCTCACTTGGTAGCTCAGGCTGGTCTTGAACTCACAACAGTCCTCCTGCCTCAGCCTTCTGAGTTCCGGAATTACAGGTGTGCACCGTGATGCCAGGCCCCTGTTGTCACTATTAAATAAAGTACAGGTTACTTGAACCCAAGAACAGAAATACTGAGATGACTACTGAGTGACTGATGGGCAGTTAGCATACACACTGCAGATACACTGGGCAAAAGATGATAAGCATCCCAGGTGGCATGGCACAAGACAGCGGGAGATCCTGTCACGTTACTCAGAATGGCCAACAAACTTAATCTTTTTTCTGGAAGTTTCCATTTAATATTTTTAAACTGCAGTTGACTACAGTTAATTGAAACCATGGAAAGCAGATAAGGGGTGGAGCTGCTACAATTGTTTGCTTCCTTGCCTTTAATAAACCAATCAAGAACTTTCTGCCTTTACAAACACATTGTTGTCCTAAAAATAAACCCCTTACTATTTGTTGAGATGAAAAGAAAGAAGAGATAGTGATTCTTTTGTGGAGATATAGCTGGCACAGCAGTTGGTGACATACTGATATTAGAATGGGGCTCCTGGATGAAAAACCTAAGTCCAGAAAAACAGGTATTTTTATAAAACCTTCACATTTCCTTTTAACATCCTTGAAAATTTTTTAAGTTCTGGCTCTAACATATATCCTCCAATATATCCAAGTCCATATGAGGGTCTGTCTTTTGATAGGAGAATTAACTCATTAATAATTATTGCTACAAATGGTATGTTTGATATTATTATTACTATCATTATTATTTTGTTTATTTTGGTATTGGGAATCAAACGCAGGATCTTGGTCTTGCCAGACAGGCACTGAGCTATATCCCCAGCCCAACTTTCATTATTTTTAATTACTTCTTAATTTTTTCCTTTTTAAATGTATTTAGTATATATATATAGTATTTAGGACAAGATGTATGGGTGTACAGGGTCTCACTGTACACATAGATCGGACACATAGTAATCCTCCTGTTTACAGCCTTCCATGTGCTGGGATTACAGGCATGTGCTACCATGCCCAGTCTCAATCAATGTCTCAGCGCGCCTCAGGAGCTGGGACAGCACGGCAGGCTGTGAATAGAGTGCTAAGCTAACATGCATATTTGTTTTCAGTACTTTAAGTTTAAGCTACTTTTTAATTTTTGACTTGCATTGTTTCAAAGAAGTCCATTGTCATTCTTATCTTTGTTCCTATCTAGGTAGCATGTATTTTTTACTATGGCTCTTTTTAGGGATTTTTGTCTTGATCATGGATAATTAATTTTATTAAGATATCCCTTGCTGTCGTGTTCTTTTTCTTCCATTTGCTTACTGTTCACTGACACTTTGGGACCTACAGATACTTAGTTTTTATCAAATTCAGAAAATTTTTAGCCACTATTTCTTTAAATTTTTGCCACCTGCCTGTTCTCACCTTTAGCATTTTAGTTTCATGTGTACTCAGTACATTTTTGCCTTAGACATTGTATTTTTTATCTCTAGAAGGTTTTTTTTTTTTTGAGAAATTTTGACGAATGCTAAAATAGCTAACGTAGTTTCACTTGGAATCGTATTGCTATCATGGATACATTTGTGAAGTAGTGATTTATTTTTGATAATGAGTTCCTCTTTTCATGAACAAATATGTCTATTAGTTACATTTTTGCTGTATGCCTTTTAGTAAAGCTTCATAACTCTCTCGGTAAAGAGAAATCCTACACATTCCAGATTAAGTTTAATTCAGAAGTATCTCATAGCTGTTGCTATTACTGTGAGCCAACTCTTTTCCTAACTGGCAAATACCTTTGTGTGTTTGTGTTTACATGAGTCAATTTGATATAAGTTAGGTGAAACACCTGATCTGACCTGGATGAGGTTGTGTTCTCTAAAACTGAAGAATGAATTTTAGGAATAAATGGTGGTTGAGGATAAACTTTATTGAAAAGGAAAGCTTCTGTCAGAGAGGTACAGAAGGGGAACCCGAGTGCATTGCCCCTCTAGAAGTTTTAATACGGGTCAATTTTATGTCATCTACATCTCTCCTAAAACAGACTGTGTTCCCCTGTACGCATCTGAACATCAGCACATTAATCATAGCTGTTTAAACATTGCTCTATTTTTATTCTAGCATCTGTATTACCTAGTATATAGGTCTGTTTCTGATTGAGTGATTTTTCCTGTCCTTTGAAGGTCTGAAATTTTTCAGTTGGATGCCAGACATGTGAACTGTACATTTTGGAATGCTAGGGCATTTTGGGTATGTTTCAATATCCTTTAATTTTGTTTTAGGGTGAAGTTGAGTTGCTTAGAAATAGTGTGATCCTTTTGTACCTACTTTTGAAACTCTTCTAGATAGGAGCAGAACATCTCTTAGTAATTAATCTCAGTCAGGTGTGATTTTGGCCCTAAGGAACAGGGACCTTTGTCAATATATGAAGACATGTTTCAGTTGTTATAAGTGGGAAGTGAGAGTACTACGAAGTGGCACAAATGTCAAGCATGCTGAGATGGAGACGCCATGGTCTGAGACTATTGAGCTTTACTACTATGGAGAGAGCATTCTGCAGAGTACTCTCCCTGACTCTTCTGCCATGACTGTTGAGAAGATGGCCTGGGCCCAGCCCTGAAGGAGGCCCGAGCATTGTTTTCTTTACTCCTGGTTGCCTCCAGGGATCTCCTCACACACATGTCATGGTCATTTCTCAGCTGAACAGTGAGAGGCCCTCTCAGTAGATGTTCCGAGCTGTGTCTCTATGAAGTGCTCCCTTGCCAGATCTTTGCCCTGTGAATTCAAGCACCCTGGCCTCTCTCAGTTCTCAACCCTGTCTTGTGAATACAGGGTGGTAGCCATCCTCTGCTTGGGATTCCCTTCAGCTGCAATGGGCTGGGCGGTTGTGTGGCTCACATATTTCCTTCACTTATTTCAGGATCACTGTGCACAGGATGTTGTTTAGTGAGAGCCACCAGTTCATATATTTTGCAAGTTTTTTCATTTGTGGGACTCAGGAGAATAAGTCTATCCCCGCCCCTCCACCATGGCCAGAAGCAGAAGGCTTTGGATACTAGTCATATAGTTTAAAATATGGTTTTAATCATTAAAATTTTATAGTATGATTACTTAATGTCTGAAGGCACAGTATCACAGATCGCCCTTTAAAATATTCCAAATAGTCTTGGTAATTTGGATGACTTTCCTCAACCTTGTAACAGCTGTGATTGTTTGTACTCATTACATGCACAAGTATTTCAGCATTATCCTGTTTTGTATAGTTTAGACAATATACTCTGGAAGTCTGTCTAGCCAGGCAAAATGAATTCCAACATGCTATGCACAGAAAGCAAACCAAGAAGGCACTAATAAGAGCCTCTCTGAGTTCCAAAGCTTCCTTCCCTCTCCTCAGGATACCTCATACTCTATACACAACACCCTGGACAGATGAAATACGTGGAGCCCCAAGGTCAATCTGTACATTACAGTTTAGGAATATTTCCTTTAGCTTTAGTATTTTTAGGTTAAAAAGATAGTACAAATTATCTCAATAAAGAGGATTTGTATTCTTGAATACAATTAGGTCTAGAGTCTCTTTTCCCAGCCCAGTACTTCATCTGGCATATCCTCAGTAGGGGCCACATTTTGGAGACCACTGACTACAAAATAAAGTTTGAACATTTTTAGCTTAGCAAAACACAAGATCCATTGGGATGCAGTCTCTTGGGTGCATTCCAGCTTCATCTCACACCCTTCATCCCTTGGTTCCACCTGTCTTGGCCACTTCCTCAGCATGCCAATCTGTTTCAGGCACCCTGCCCACAAGCTCCTGCCATAGGGAGCCTACTAACAAAGCAGATAGTTTGCACCTACATACCAGGAAGGGCATTTGTTCTGCAGAGCCATCCTGACTTTCAGGCTGGTGTAGGCCACGTTTTCCTTTAAGTCTCACCATGAACACTGGAGAAGCTGTTGGGAGAGCTTCTTGGAGGGTCTAGCAAGCACGCACACAATTGGGGCTCCTCCCTGGATTAAAGGTCGTTCTCCAAATCTCTGCCATCGGAAGGTAGCTTCAGAAAGAAGCACAAGAGGGAATAGAGATCAGTGCCCAGCCTGTGCCTAATTCCCTCACTCCGTTATCAGTGGTCTGCCTGGATTTGGCTAAGGGGTCAGAACCTAGACATGATTCCATGGAAACAAGAGGAAACCAAAGACCTCCCTTGATACAGCGGGAACAACTGAGCTGGAGGAAAGAGCTAAGCCAATATGGGGCTGGATAAGTAAGGCCCAAACTCACAGAGAAGTCAGGTGGAAGCCAACTTGGAATAGGGTGAGGAAATAGAACTTCAGTGAGTTCTAGAGGGACATTCCTGACAACATTCCTGTTCTTGAGGACAAAGAATAGAAAGGGATTAGAAGATCACAGCTCTCTGTCAGGCAAGGTTTACCACGTTCTGGAGGTAACCAGACTCAGACTCCTATTTCCTACGTCCTCTAGACCTACCAGCCTGCTGCCCATACTTTGCTGCCCCTGTGGCTGAGGGTCAGGGAGCTCGCTCTGAGAGGAGCACTGCGCTGAGGATAGCTGAGCTCCCCACTATAAAATCAGTGCATGGGCATTCTGCTTATACTTTCATTTCTGTGGCTTTGGTTTTCAGCTCCTGAAAAACAGTTTTTCTCACAGTGTGCACAAGCACGAGCTGATCAATTGCATGCACTGACACGTCCAGAAGAATGTTCAGAACAGTAGCTTCCTGCTCAAACCATCTGCTCTAATCCCTATGGCTGCTCCCCTACTCAGACTCCGCCCCCGCCTGCCCTTTGTTCTCAACTCCCAGGGCCACCCACACTGTCACCCTTTCCCAGGGCTCTAGGCAGCCCCAACTCATCATCAAAGCACCTAGTTTCTGGCTCTTCTGGTGTTTTAAGCTGCCTTGCCCTTAGCGCTCTGATCTCAGCCCCTCCACTCCTCAGCTTTTGGTCTGTTTTGTCAATCATTCCACTCCATCTGCGCTTCTCTTTTTTCCTCCCAGGAATAGAGAGCTTCCAGTCCCTGCTGGTAGAGGAAGGTCTGGCATGACAAAAGCCCCCCTTCTTTTACCCTTGGTTAGTGTATGGCTGACCCCAGGGGGGAGTTGGGCATGTGCCATGCCCCAGGGAAAGGAAAAGGAAGAGGGAAAAACATCCTGCTAACAGGGTTGACACCAGATTCTTCACTGTGTCCAATTCACTGCAGAGAATGTCACCGTGTGAGGTGTCTTGGCAGCAGGCTGGGTTTTCTGGATGATATCCCTATGAATTGCCTGAACTGTGTGCTCAGTGTTCACACTGTGTCACCATTCAGGAAAAAGAACAGAAGAAAAGCCAAGCTAGATTAGACCAATCTTCTCTCCTGCATAATCACAGGCTCTTAACAATGGCCTTGACAGACAGGTTGCCCTTCCAGCTATTTGCCTCAATAGGTTCGGGACAGCTCCAAGCGGCCCTTTTTCTTCAGTAGCCTGCTATTAATCCTCCCCTTTCATTCTCACTATCATTATGTTCTGTCAATTTTTGTTGTGCAGGATCCAGTCCTCATTATCTCTCACATCCTAGCTACTGAGACGATCTGATTTCTGGGTTGAATTCCCCTCACCTCTACTGAAGTGATCTTCATGAAATACTTTGACAATCTCAGTTCTCTTAGGACAGTCAGATCCGGCCTTCAACACCCAGCTTTCACTACCCAGCTTTCACTGGACTTCAAAATCTAATTTCTTGATTGACTCCATTTCAGCCTGTCCTCTGCAATCAGGCCTTCTTGGTACAGCGTGCCAAAGTTTCACACACACCTGTCTGCTATCTCACCTGTACTCCTTCCTAAATCCTACCTTGTTTTTAAATATACCTCAAACCTTGCCCCATTTCAAGTGTGTGGCTGGGATAAAGAGAGCACTGGCCACGACATCACCAGTCCCAGGGTTCTAGTCCAACACTTCTGTCTTCCACCCATGTGAGCTTGTGCAGTTAACTTACCCTCCCCAACTTTAGCACGTTTAGGCAATAAACATATTTAGCAGAGTTTTGTGCTCTTGGCGAGGTGGAAACTTCCTAAACTTGAAGAGATAGGAAATGCTTTTACTTTTCTCCAGCTTCTACTTTGCCCCCGTTGTTGTATCAGCCAACCGTTCCTGGCTCCTGAACATCTCTCCAGATACCTTACATGGTGAGAACAGGTCCCACTTCCAAGCTTTTAAAAGCCCAGTTCAATCCAAAAGCAAACTAAATAGCTACTCCCCAGCCCCACTCTTCGCGCTCCCCACCAGGCCGAATCCCATTGGGCTCCGACACCTGCTGTCATTCTGTTGTGCTCTTCCATTCCTCTTTTGCCCACTCCTTCATCTTCCACAGTCAGAGCAGAAGGAAGGAGAAATAGAAGAAAAGACAAAATTATTAGGGTACATATTTTAAATGTCCCCCAAAGCTCATGTGTTGAAAGCTTGGTCCCACCTGACATCACTGCTGAAAGGGGGTGGGAACTCAAGGAGGTAGGGCCCAGCTGGAGGAAAGTGACCTCTGAGGTCATGCCATGGAAGGACGCATGTTGTCCCTGGCTCTTTTCTGCCCTCTGCTTCCTGGCTGCAATGGAGTGATCCTCTTTCCCTGTGATAACCTCACACCACAATGCTTCTGCCTCGCAAAGGCCTGAAAGCAGAGGGGCTCACTGGAGGCTCCTAAACTATCAACCAATATGAATCTTTCCTCTTTCCAGTTCTTTCTTCTAATTTTTATTTATTTATTTGACATAGGGTCTTGCTATGAGATCTGCCTGTCTCAGCGTCCCAAGAGGTGGGATTGCAAGTGTGTGCTACCACACTGGTTTTGAGGCTCTCACAGTGGGCCCTGGGTTCTGGGGCCAACACAACATGTGGTACCAGGGATCAAACTCAGGACCTTGCACTTGCCAGGCAGGCGCTAAGGCCTCTGAGCTATCTCCCCAGCCCTCTAGTTGTTTTCCTCTGGTATTTTGGTCACAGCAGCACAAAGCTGACACAGTTGCTTAACTTAAAAATGGGCCTTCTCTTGTCCTCTATCGTAACACAGCAGGTAAGGTACTGAAATGTGGATTCTTTAGTGTACGGTTAATGAACCATTATTTACTAAGGAAAGCAACACCTTCAGCTGAGCTGCCCGTCATTAACCAGGATCCTTCACGTGCTATTGTCCTGTTCTTGACAAAGACTTTTAAGCGGTGTAGTGGTCCATACATTGTGTCAACTTGGCTGAATGGACACCAGTAGTTCTGGACCATGCCCCCCCCACTCCAGCCCCGTAGGGCAGGGAGGCCCCGTCTTAGGTTCCGTGGGTCCTGCCCTGGGGCGCAATGGGGCCCGCCCCAGAGTGACTCAGTACAAAAAGTGTATATAAAGGAGTTGAGGAAGGCTTCTTCTGAACCCGGATTCCTAGTAGAAGTCCCGGTCTTGGTCGTGCCACATTGCAGCTGTGCCGCTTCGGAGGAGCTTGATCTTCGCCGTGGAGTGCCGGTCTTCGCAGCCAGCACAGAAAAAAGAGAGAGAGGCTTGGTGGACCCCGCAGCTGCTGCTCCCCCTCGGATCGTCATTGTGTTCTGCCACCATGAACCGCTGCCTTTTGCCTTGGGGCTAGCGAAGTACGGACTGAAACCTCCAGTAACTGTGAGCTGAATAAACTTCTCCTTCCTATCTTCCCTGAAAAGGGCCTGGGAGATGGCACCGTGGAATGAGTGCTTCCCTGGCAAGCACAAGGGCCTGAATTCAATCCCCGGTTCTGTATCTATATCTATATATTTATATCTATCTATCTATCTATCTATCTATCTATCTATCTATCTATCTATCTATCTATCTATATCTGCCTGTGTTGGTGGTATAGTGGTGAAGATAGCTGCCTTCCTATCTTCCCTGCATCATCTGCCTTTGTTATGCCCACACTGACCACCAAGCCTTTGCCTCTTTCCTTCCATGGCCACAATGCACAGCTCCAGCCCAGTTCCACCCTTTAGAATCTCAATGCAAATAGTGGTTCAGGTCTGCAGCTCAGCCAGCAGCTAGAGGAAGTGAGAAATGCTAGCTTCTTCCTGTTGTGGGTACCTTAATCATTGTCAGATCCCTCTTGCTTAAGCGTGGGCAGAGCACAGCACTCAGTACTAGACCAAGAAGTCAGTAACTTCTGCCTCAGTGGCCTCTTTAATCATTTGTGTCTTTCAGTTTTCTCTCCACAAATACTAGGGGTGGCAGTAAGGGATGAAAGACCACTTTAGTAACCTTACAGTCAGTCTTGTAGGGGCGTTTTTTAACAACTCCAATTTAAAATATGGGGTTACTTAGCATCTTTTGGCTCAGATTTAGAAGCTTTATTTAATAGCTCATGATGTCCAGAAAAGTCCTTTTTAATATCTCATGCCATGTATAATAAAGCAAATCATGTCAAATTTTCCATAGCTCATGGTGTGCATCAATAAGTGGAAATTATTACGTGTCTATTCTTTGAGAAAGATAGGACTAGTATGAACAGGCATGGCTCAGTACCCATGAGAGACTACTTACAGGATGCCCTGCCCTCAGTATACCAGAATCCACAGAGGCTTAAACCCCTTCTATAAAATGTGATGGTATTTGCATATAACATACACCTATCCTCTTATATACTTTAAATCTTTTCTAGATTACTTATAATACCCTGTGCAATATGAAAAATATATAAATAGCTGTTATAGTGCATCACTTTGGGGATAGTGACAAGTAAAATGCCTAAACTGTTCATAACTGGCATATTTTAAAAACCAATACTTTCAGTCTGAGGTTGGAGGAATCTACACATGCAAAAACCACAAGACTGCCGGCCGACTGTACAGATGCACTGATCTCATTCTAGTCCTCTCTTAACATGTGCAATATTCATTATCCACTCTGAAATACAAATCCAATATGTGCATATTATCTTATTCAATCACTCTTTCCTATGTATATGCATTGGGGCTTTAATTAGAATGTAAACTTGAGTGCATCATTTTTTCTTCATTCTTTATAATATAAAAAATGGACCTGTCATAGTTGCTTATATAAACAATCATTTAGCCTACTCTCCCATCTTCCTCTATTTGATCTTTAATTATATTCCATTTATAGTTGCATTTTTTTCTCCTGTGATGATTTGGCAATTGTTTTGTGAGTACATGTTATTATAATGGGAAGGCTCTAAGTTTGTTCAGTGTAGATGTCAAAGCATATGTTTTTTTCTCTATCCTTCGGTTGGTTAAATCCAATAGGACCAATGAGTAGACATAAGTGGTGGTGCACAGGTTGCAGATGAAAGGTGGGGTGCCATGGACACCAGGTTTCCATTACTAGTCTCATGAAGTCAGGAGGGACTTTCTAAAGAATGGTGAAAGATTTGGAGAGTCCTACAGGAGAATCCAATTGATTGAAGAAAATAGACAGAGGGTGGTAAGCCCAGTTCAACTTAAAAGGGAAGAAAGAAAATGGGACAATAGCTACAGAGAAAAACCATGCTGAGAAAGAATTAAAAAACATTGGAACAAGCTTATGGGTCAAAGGAAAGTCATAGCAGTGGTATACTCCGGTATTAAGAAGAGCAACTGGCAGGCCAGCCAAATAGCTCAGTGAATTAAGCACCTGCTTAGGCAGACCCAATCCCGGACGTGCTGTGCTGGGCCCACCCCAGAGTGTGCTGAGAGGGTGACTGAGACTGGACATGGTGGTGCACATCTATAATCCCAGAGCTTGGGAGGCTGAAAACAGGAGGATCACTATGAGTCTGATCTATATACTGAGACCCTGTAGACTCTGTACTAAATACAAAAAAATAAAAAAAGAAGAGGAGGAAGAGCTATTGGTATTGAGGACCTAGAATAGTTGATCTCTTTCTTATTGTTTTTATTTTTTTAATGTATTTGGTTGTTGCAAGGTCTCACTACACAGCTTGGGCTCATACTGATCCTCCTGCTTCCAGCCTTCCCAGCACTGGAACTGTAGGCATGTGCCACTATGCCCAGACTCTGGTCAGCTTAGCCCACCCTGGGGGTGGGGCTGGCATGGCATGTGTTGCCGGGGATAGAATCATTGTTCCTGTGCTTGCCTAAGCTTGCTTCAGCAGGCACTTTAGTCTGCTGAATGATCTTGCCACTCCCTAGGACAGTTGTTCTCATCTGGGGATGATGACCTGGCCTTTCTGGGGATATGTGTCAATGTCTGAACATATGTTTGGTTTATGTTGTTGGTTTGTTTTTAATGTTTTGATACCATATTAGAAAACACTCAGGCCAGGCATGGTTGTGAAAGCCTGCAATCTTAGCACTCAGGAAACTGAGGCAGGAACATTGCTATGAGTTGGAGGCCAGCCTGAACTGCATAGTAAGACCTTGTCACACACATACACAAAAAGCATACAAACTTTAACACAAAAAAAAATGCAGTAGAAATCTTTATATGAGTATAATTCCTGAGATTTCTCACCATTGCAACCACCTGAGACCAGGCCGAGCCGGGGACCCCTCTCCACCCCTACCCTACCAGGAGGCTGGCCTCACCCTCCTCTGTCTCCTCTCTGGTCAGGCTATAAGAGAAGCAGAATGGCCACAGTATCATGACTTTTGTGGATTGTTTCATTTTGTTTATTGAGACAAAGTCTTGCTTTGTATATAGTTTCGTATATACAAAGTATTAAACTCACTCTGCAGCCCAGGCTGGCCTCAAACTCATAGAAATCCTTCTTCCTCATCCTCTCAAATACTAGGATTATAGGAAGATGCCACCTTGCCTAGAGTATCAACCCTTTGTCTTTAAATTTTCAGACCTGATTCCCCACTGGCAATCTTACTGTAATATATTTTATTTTATTTTGTGGAACTGGGGATTGAACTCAGGCCCTGTGCTTGCCAGGCAAGTGCTTATTCTGCTGAACCATCTCCCCAGCCCCCTGATTCCCCACTGATAGCATGCATTTGGTCATCTAAGTTGTCCCATAAATAAAGCCTAGAATGCCAAGGCACTTGGAGAATCTTTACTTCCATGGTCTTCGTCTATTTCTGCAGCCCTGGATTTTTATCTCTAACCAGATCTCAGAGAATGAGAAAACAGAAAGATCAAAACCAGCAGTTATAAAAGAATCTAAAAATTGGGATTAAAAAATAAAAGCAGCATCCCCACAACACACTAAAACTCTCCGTCCTTATACTGACCAGCCTCCAGTGTACCGTACTGTTGGTCAGACCAGAGTTCTCCCATTTACTGCCTACCTATGGCACTCCAGGGTCCTTGCTGCCCAGGGCAGGTAGCTGTCCATGCTCGACATCCTCTTGGGTTGAGGCTCAAGGACTTGAGACAATTTTGGTGGTCACAGCTGGGAGAGCCAGACCCTGGAGTCTAGCGGGCAGCTTGCAGGATTGCTAGCTCATCTTCTTGTCTTACAATGCACAGGGTATCTCTCTCCCAACAAAGGCTTATCTTGCTCACAATGTTAATAGTCACAAAGTTGAGAAGCTTTGGCCTAGAAAGAGAGATCAGCAGAACAGCATGAAAGAGACACTCATTTGAACTAGCACAGTAAAAAAGGAGAAGGAGGAGGAGGATTGGGGGGAATTGCCCAGAAGCTGAGACCATAGGTTTTGCCCCATAGGAACTGGCCAGTGATTTGGAAGCTATTTTTCTAGCTTCGGGCCATGCACTTCCTGTTCATGCTCTGCTTCCCTGCTTTACTCTCCTTCCACCCTATCCTTCCTTAGCACTGTCCAGACTGTTGCCGCACGCTTGACTCCACAGCAGTATCTTTTGTGAAGTTAACTCTATAAATAGATATTAATTGCAATCTTTGCTTAAAGCAGATTGTTCAATCCTGGCCAATGAATAGTCTGGCTTTGAGTTAGGTTGTAGTTGACTGGATCAAGAGGGTATGATGATGCTCAGAGTTCACTCAGCACTGCAAGCAGTACTTCTTCCCCAGAGGTGTACAGACAAAGAACTGTTGAGACACAGGGAAGATAAGCACAAGGTGTTCAAGTCCTGTTGCCTATGAACTTCAAAGAAAGACAGCCATGTCCCCTACCAAGCGCAGAGCCTCTGAGAAGAGCATGGGAAAAGCGCAGAAGTAGATGAGCTGGGAAATACAGCAGTAAGGAATTTGCTTAAGAATAGGCCGGGTGGTCTAAAACCCATCAGTTGCTCTAAAGAACACCACTGTGCCTGGAAAGGTGCTGTCTGCGGCTGAAGCCTGGCAAGAAAATGACAGCTGGGCCCGTGTTCCAAATGGCTACAGATAGCAACCCTTGGGAGACATTTACTCTATTATAGAGTGTTCAGAAAAGTATGGTCAGTGACTTAACAAAGAGAGATAGAGATGGCACATTCAGTTGATTAGCTTTCACCATGCAAAAACTATTACATTGGGGTGTTGTGTTGTTTTGGACTCTGGGGAATACAGTACACAGAGACAGAGCAATCATTTCAATTTACTATTTATTTGCCACTGAGGACGACAGAAGCCCATCAGTGAAGATATGGTACCTGGGAAAACACATTTGCGTTCTTTTCTCAAAATTGGGAAGCGAGAGAAGCTTAAAGGAATAGAATGAGAAAAGCAGGCAATTTGAGCAATTACCTGGGCTACTTCCGCTTTGGTGTTTCATATTTACCTTTTGGATGTATATTCAGAAACCATGCCAGACTGCTTCTGTAGGTCCTGAATCTTTACTTACTCCTCCTACTGTTTCTGATGTTCCATGAGGGAATACCTTTGGGGGGAGAGGGTGAACTATGGGGCAAGGGCTGCACCAGCAACAGTACTTTTGTTATATTACTTTTTAAACCCAAACTCAATGCCCTTTTCTTCTCCTACGGGTTAAAACAGTTTCTCCCCAATGCCAGAGTAAATTTATTCTTTGGCATTTAAAAGAAACACCCAAGTAACGTAATCTGAATGTGATAAATCAATTCCAATTTCTGGGAAATGAAAGAATGGATGAGTGTGGGTGAGAAAGGAGAGGCTGTGTGTGTGTGTGTGTGTGTGTGTGTGTGTGTGTGTGCGCGCGCGCGCGCGAGCGTGCACCTGTGTGTGTGTGTAAGTTCTTTTCTAATTTTTTTGAATTGTGCTGACACCATTGTTCTTTCTTGAGAATAGGTCTTTCCTAAGTCATCCACTCATGTTTTGAAACTTGTCAGCATGTGAAATAATTTGATGCATTTTTGGTGCTAAAATTATCTTTGGAGGAAAAGGTCTACATATGCACACCATTTACCTGGAAAAAAAAGACTGAAAATGCAACTGTTTGTTGTTCATGACAGCAATTGAGGCTGAAGAATCCATCTCTAAACTAGGGGAGAAAAAATACCTGCTGCATCTCTTGCACCATATCTTTATTGTAATAATGACTTCAAAGCCTGCTAGTCGGACTTCCGTGTTTTCCCTCACTGTTGGCCTTCTCAATTTTGAGGGCTTTCCTATTAAGCAAAAAAGGAGGCACAAATCCAAGACTTCCATATCTGCTGAATAGCTGGGTTGCACGGATGAAATGAGCAAGGACAGAATGAATAAATAAATCATATTGTTAGCTCAGAAGCTTTCCATTTTTAGAAGTAGCTTTTATAGAAAATGTGCAAGTTTCTTTAAGGAAAAATGCACCACAGCAATATCTGCATATATGGCTCTGTGCACCAAAGGCAATTGTTTTTCTCTAATTAGGAATAAGACTGTGATGACTTAGCTAATGATTTTGATTTGCGTTTTAACTGGAACATGAGGTTATCTCTGACAGAGACAATAGCTCATTTAAGAAGCTCGAGTTACCTGGGATACAAACTACATCTTTTAAAGCAATATGAAACCCACCACACACATAATGTGTGACCAACATGTTAGGACCTTGAGGAGTCACCTGGAACAAATGTGGACTTCTATATTCTGTCCTCAATAATTTGTGTATCCTCTTCCCTCTATTCTTTCCACCTCCTTCTCCTTCTCCTGCCCATTTTCCCTCTCTTCCATTCATCTCCCCATCTATCATGATTCATTTTAACCACTTCCACCCAAGGGTGCAGAGGAGTAGGCGCCCTGCCCCATTTCTTCCCTTTTGTACCTTCCATTTACCTGCATATTTACTAAGCTGCACTGTTTTGCTTTACAATTTGCAGCTTCCTACCTGACCAGAAGTCACTGGGGCAGTGAATCTGCCCAGCATTTTCTTTGGCACAAAATAGACACTTAGTAGAGTGGGGAGAGCTGCTACACTGCCAGTGTCTGGGGAGAGCTGCTGCACTGCCCGGTGTCCTGGGCTGTGTGAAGATGAATGATGAGGCATATGAGCCTCAGGAAGGCCCTTTCCAGAAGTAAAGTACGTGAGGTAGTCAGGGCCTTTCTAAATAATAGGCTGTTTTAGGCAGAATGGAATGTACATAAAATTTGTTTTATCATACCCATATTTAAGTGGAAGCTTGATACAGCTTCTGCTTGTTTTAATGACTGAGTGACACTGGGGAAGAAATTCATCTTTACTGATCGTTTTCTCTGTCCCAGACACCTTAACATATTTTTATAAACCCCCCTAGTGATCCCGGAGATAGGTATGCATGTCTTCTTTACAGATATAAAAACTGTGTCAGAGACCAAGATACTTGCCAATACCACACAGCAGGTGGCTGAACCAGAATCTGATCCCAGACCTGCCTGCCCCAGAATCCATGTCTGCCTTCGTACAGGACACTGCCTTTGCAGAGGAGGATCCGCCATCATGTGCAGCAGAAAAATAGATGTGCACCGGAGAAACTGCCTAAGACATGCCGCCAAACAGAGGCTGAGCCAAAAATAGCCCGTGACGTGGACAAGAGTTCACTGAACTCCCAGAGGCCAAAAAGGGGCTACACAAAGGAAAGACACTTGCCACCAAGTCAAATTTAGTGTAAGTCAAATCCACTAAATTTTGGTGGTCAAGTAAGTGTGCTTTTCAAGCTATGATTTTTTCCTCCACAAATTAAAAAACAACAGGGATTTTTAAAGGGGCTGGTAAAAGAAAGTCAGTGTTCTGTATCTAGCAAGAGGATGAGAACTGTGCATTCCAACAGCAGTTTAGCTTATCGTTAAGAGACAGTAGTGTACATATTATTTATATGAATGATATCTTTATTAAATAGACTACATAGTCCCATAACCATGATAGATATAGACATGATAGAGTAAAATCCAGGCCGTGTGTTTAGTTTGTCTCACGCTTTCAGGTACACAACCTGCATGAAGTTTGGGAGGTGCCCTGTGGGTATACAAAAGAAGCAGAACAAACTAATTAGTATAATGCACATCGTGAAGTCCACATGGAAGCTGCCTGGCTGCCACCCCAGTGCACCATGGATTTTAATGATTACCTCCTTTTATTTATGCTGTTTCTTTAATCTTGGAGAACACATACCTGCAAGCACTCTCTCTGTGTGTGTTTCTGTCTCTCTCTGTCTCTCTCTCTGCCTCTCTCTCTTTCACACATACACAGACGCACACACACACACACTCATGAAAAATTCTTCTGCACTTTCAAGGTGGCATTTAAATGTAATGTGTTGAAAATCCTTGCCAAACACACTAGAGGAGAGTTAACTATTCCTTTTCTATGTACATATCCTACTATATTTTTGTCATCTCTGAGCCAGTCTTGGCGCTAAGCAAAATAGATGCTCAATAAATGCCTGCCTAAAAGCAAATGTTTCTTGTACTTATAACCTCTGGCTGCCACTAGAGGGCATTATAATCAAGATTACTATACACCCCAGATAGCATTCTAGATGAGTAACTGTAACTTTTTAAAAGTGTATCTTTTTTAATTTAATTTTATTGTTTTATTTGGGAAAGGTAATACAGGTGTACAGGTTCTCATTGTATAGATCTGACTCATAGTAATTCTCCTGTTTACAGCCTCTCACGTGCTGGGATTACAGGTGTGTACCACCATGCCCAGTCTCAATCACGGTCTCAATGTGCCCTGGGTGCAGGATGGCATGGCAAGCCAAAGGATCAAACTCCTAGCCCCTGCGTCTGCCTAGGTAGGTGCTTTAATCTGCTGAGTTATTTGGCCAGCCCTAAAAGTGTATCTTCTCAGATATTCTTTATATATTTTACCATGAGTTTTAAATAGTTCTGTATTTAAGTTGGGAAGAATATTCCACATATGTGAAAAAACATATGAAGTGAGCTTGCCAGAGTGCCAAGCAGTCTAGGAATTAATTCCATGGCTTAGAGAGAATAAACTACAGATCACAAAAGAGACTAAAGGGCTTCTTATTCCCTTCAGATAAAAAGTATCTGTCTCAGTGCTCAATCCTTAACATTCAAAATACCCTGTCTTCCACATTAACCCAGGGTGAAGTTAAACACCATTAAATCTAAGAAATAACTAAGGAGAAAGGGAATAAGCATTTTTGATTCTGGGAAAATACAAACAGGGCTGACAAGATAGCTCAATGGACTAAGCACCTGCTTAAGGAAGCACTCAAGGGCCTGGGTTCGATCCCTGGCACCACAAGCCACACAGGCCCCGACCCTGAGTGTCCTCAGCCAGCCACCGATACTGGGCATGGTGGCACACACCTATAACCCCAGCCCTGGTGAGGTTGAAAACAGGAGGATCACTCCAAGATGGAGCTGGGTACTGAGACCCTGTGCCGAACATATGAAAGAAAAACTAAGCACTGTACAGCTCTTAATCAGAGATGTCTGTGGCTGTT
The DNA here is from genome assembly GCA_004027165.1 of Ctenomys sociabilis. Taxonomy (NCBI): domain Eukaryota; kingdom Metazoa; phylum Chordata; class Mammalia; order Rodentia; family Ctenomyidae; genus Ctenomys; species Ctenomys sociabilis. The sequence continues at coordinate 40,951 of PVKA01005742.1, forward strand.
CATGCCTGAGGCAGGGCTGGAAGTACAGTTCAGCAGCAGAGTGCCTGCTTAGCACCAGCATGGGTAAGGCCATGGGGTCCATCTGAGCAACGCACACGCACACACACACACACACACACACACACACACACACACACAGAGAAAGTTCGTCCTGCGACCAAGCAGTTGCACAGCTAGCTTTTCTTCTTTAGAGTTCAGGCCACTGATGAGACAAAAACCCAAGAAGCAAGCTACAGAAATGCCAGCTCTTCTGTTCATTAACAATAAACCCTACAGACAGTTCTACTCGGGGACCAGGGCCATGGTGCCTGATGACGCCTGCTCCACAAATCCTTTCTCAACAAAACTTTGCTGACCAGCTACAAAAGTGAAGCAACAACAGCACTCTCTGCCAGTCTCTCTCCCATAGTCCTTTTCTTTTATCCCCCCACCCACCCAGAACACCTCTCATATTCTACCTTATGTAGTATTAGCTGGGTTCCGATGGCATGTTTACTTATACTTGCAGCCCAAAGAGTATGTGCTAGTATCATCCATATTGTGGTTCTGGGGTAGACTTTGCTTAATTAAATAGAAAGAAATCAAGTTCAGTTGCTATGATCTGAAATTTACTTTTTTAGTCATTTGTACTTTCTTTTCACACAGCTGATTTAGCAGCAACATTTATAAGTTCAAACATGAATGAGTTTTTATTTTATTAAGGAACTAACATAAATTTAGCTAACAGTTTACTAACTACAATTCAGCTAACAGTTAGCCTAAGTAGCTCCAAGTCCTTATCTATCATTTTAGAGAAGGTAGAAAAAGATAACACTTAGAAATTAAAAACTAATATCTCTTTTATTACTTTCCATTACTCAAGAAGTTTGAGTAGAAGATTGACTCATGTCCACATTTAAATAAGTTTAATTTAATCTTTCCTTTCTTGTAATCTTTCTAATGAATTCAAGAATAAATAATTGCCAACAGTTGAATAAATGTTGTTATAATGCTGACTGATACAATTCTAGACCTAGTCATTTATTTGTTTATTCAATAAATGTTTACTAAATGCCTACTGAGTATCAGGTTCTGTTCCTGGCATTAGGGGTAATAGTGAACAAAAGAGTCAGTGTGCCTGCCCAAGTGGTGCTTATGATCCAGTGGGAGTAAAAACAAAGAAACATGTTCATTTATCAAGATTAGGGAAGTTTGTGCAGCAGCATTTGACAATATTTGTATGGCCTAATTTAGGCTCTTTAAAGTTATGCGGTGGCTTGGAATTCACACTGTTTCCAGCGTTTAGGGGCATGTTTTTAGAGAAGCAGCCATTAGAAGGTCTCTGAGGTTCTTCTCCTTTCAATATTCTGGTTATAATTTTCCTGCCTCTACTTTTTGCTATTGTGCTGTCAAAAGTTACCACAGATTTAGAAGCTTAAAACAATATTTTTTAAAGGACTACAAAACAGTAACAGAGGAATTGGAATGATATAGAGTTTCACTTAACAAAGTCATATGAATTCAACAGTATCTGCTGTGTCCCACAGTGCTGTCCTCCACAGGGCTCCTGGGTTCCAGCAGGATCAGCCGACGTCTCTAGGTGGAGCTCCACCAGGCTGAGGCCAGATGGCAGCTGTCTGGGCTCTACTCTGGAGCCTGGGAAGAATCGGCTCATAAGCTCATCCAGGTTGTTGGCAGAATCCAGTTCCTTGCCATTGCAGGACTGTAGTCCCTGGTTTCTGGCTCAGAGTCAACTAAGTACCTCTGTCTCTGAACTCCTCAAGGCTGCTCATGTTTCCCTTAACATGGCCCCCTCCTGTACATGGACCCCTTCTCACACTGAAAGTCTTGTCCTCTGGTGTTAGCCAGAAAAGGACCCCGGGTGCTTAGATGATGCCCACCTAATAATCTATGTAAATATAATACAATCACAGGAGGGACATCTCATCCCATTGACAGGGTTTGGATAAGAGGGTAGAATATATTTAGGGACTAGTATAGTTTGTATCTAGGTGTCCTCCCAAAGCTTCATGTAGCCATTAGGGCAGCTTTTAGAGCTATAGGTGTGAGTGCTACTTCCACCCTGATGCAGTAATCTGCCTTTCAATGTAAGGAGGGGAAAGAGCCTCCCTAGCTGCTGTAGCAGCTGGCTCCCACGTTGCTCTTTGCTATTTTCTGCTGCCATGAACTGCTGCCCTCTGCCATGTGAACTCTGCCTTGGAGCCAGCTGAGTATGGACTGAAACCTCTACAAACTTAAAGCTAAATAAGCCTTCCTTTCTTTCCTTAATTCTGGGTGTTGAGTATTTGTCCCAACAATGAAAGAAGAGTGATTAAGACAGGGACTATTTTAGAAATTTTGCTTACTACCTTGCTAACTAAGGAATCAGGAACCTCTGTTGCTATCCAGGGAGGTTTCATTCCTATGGCACAAGTAAGGACTTCAGAATCATATAAAATTTGTTTGACAATTGAAATTTGGGTCTTTAAGAGTGTAAGTTGAAATTTGTCATAAATCATTGTTCAATTTCATCTCTTTTTTTTTATGTCCCCATAAAACATCATCTTTTCAATAAAGTCAGACATTAATAACCACTGAGCACCTTTAAGTAATTGCATATAAGTTCCACTAATGTCAAGACTATTAATATATTTTATTTTCCAAAATCTTTTAATTTTTAATGCTCTTAAACATGCATTAATAAACAGTACAATTTTATTTTATACAAGTTACAAATGTAACTTTTTTTTTTGGCAGAACCGGGGATTGAACTCAGGTCCTTGCACTTGCCAGGCAAGCGCTTACTCTACTGAGCTATTTCCCTGGCTCTAACATGTAAATTTTTGATATTTCACTTTTCATCAATGGAATATAGGTATATATGATGAGCTGATAACTAAAAGAGCAAAACAACAATAATACCGTCTATCAATTTTATGTGGCATTCTTCCCTGGTATGGAGATGAACAAAGGAACTATTAGATTTACTTAAACTTTCTGATCTGGTGACTATTTGAGATGACAGTTCAATTTTCAATAAGTAATGACTACTCAAAACCCATTTTCTGTACTTTACCACATAAAATTGATGTTATTGTGGCTGCAATGAAATCATTTCTTATGATAGCAAAGCAGAAAATGTATTATTTTAAGTTTCAAGAGCATTTATCTTTGGCAGATGCATTAACTGTCAAGTGATTCAAACTGTCAAAATATAATTTGTTAAGTATGATTTAGTTAAGTTCTTCTGAACATACGTATTTTCCTTAAAAATTTTCAGGATTGTTTCGGAAGCAAGCATGCTCTCTAAAAATGATACCTGTCCAAATACTTTAGACTAGGTCCCACAGCACTCACTGGTGAATCACCTGGCTGCAACTTATTAAAATTAGAAATCCTAGGCCCATTCCCCAAATTGCTGTATCAGCTAGGACTTATTTTGCTTGAGATAGTGACAACACTCACACAAAGGTCATTTTTTGTAAAGAAAGAGGGCTTAATGGGTCAAAGGAGTTTGCTCAGTGGCTCAATAACATCCTGGTTTATCTTGCTTTTTTCTGCCCCACACAGTGCCAGCATCATACCACACCTTGGGAGACAAAGGAGGCTGCTCTTGCAAGAACTCTGAATGAGGAGCCATCCTCCCTTAAAAGTTCCTAGAAAACACTTCCATGCCTTTTGCTAGTCTGAATTGGTTCAAGTTCCATTCCTAAATTCATCAGTGTGGCCAAGAGATGGGCTCACACTGACTCACATCCAACCTAAAGCCAGACATGAAGACACCTTCTCCTAAAGTACACTGAGTGAGAATAGGAAAATGTGTGTCCCAAGGTAAGAAGAAAGTGATGACAGGGAGACACATACCACAGTAGACACTCTATAGCCTCACAGGCGGTACATTCTCATCCAGGGAAGCTGATTCGCATATAACACAACATGAAGGTCCAACCCCACCCTTCATCCCATGATAATTTTGTAATTTAACAGCTTTCGTCACTGAATAAGGTCCAATTTTAACAAACTCAAGAAACTCAAAGGAAGCCATAGGAGGTCAGTGTAAATAAGTTTCAACAACATTGGTTAGTCAGTGATTGTTTTATTTTGGTTTTTATCAGTGACAAAAATTTGCTTAGGAAGACCTTCTAAAAAGAAAATTCTCAATAGTATCACATCTACAATCAGTGTTAGCTAAGGATTTTAACATTCAGTCTGAATTTTCTAGGCTTATCTTAGCAGGAGTAATGGGCAAAAGAATTAACAAAATAACAGGGTTATCACTAAGAATCCATATTTTTCCTTTCAAGTGGATTTCCCAAAAAGGTTTTAATGAGTATAAATTATAAAAACATGAGTACTAAGGTAGATATGAAACTTTTTTTACCTTCACTATGATCTTACTAATGTATCAATACTTATGTCGACAGCATTTTCCCCAAAGTAGATTTTTAGTGCCATTTAACTCTCTGTAACTAAATAAATCTTTTACAGTGTAGAGTCAGAGATAAGAACAAATGTTCTGTGATCATCAGAATACATTATCATAGACCCTGAAATTAGGAACTCACTGACATCCTTAAAGATATCCTTACATGGACAATCTCTGTGTCACAGGATGCTTCTATTCTGTGACTGATGAAGTGACCCAGTATGTTATCTTCCCATGAAGAAAAAGTATGCTAGAGTAACCCCAGAAAAGCTCAAAGTATCTCCTTCTTTTGTGGAAGATGTATCATGTACCTATTTCTCATTACTCTTAGTCCTGCTGTCCAAGTAGTGATAGTGAGAATCCAATTTAACATTTGTATGTCTTTTAAAATCAACTCCAGGGCTGAGGAGATAGCTCAGTAGAATATGCACTTGCCTGGCAAGTGCAAAGTCCTGAGCTCAATCTATGATGCCTACCCAGTCAGGGACATAGGTACCAAGTTGACCCACTCAGGACCTCTAGTATGAAACCTATCCACAGACTCTGCCACCCAGCCCACCTAGAATTTCTGAATGGCTGGATAGTGCAGGGTCCTCCCTATCAAATTCAATCTGTAAAGATTCAGAGAAATACCTAGTTCTACATGATACAAACAAAGGCCCCAGTACCAAGGAAATATGACAACACTAAGGAACCAAAATAAAGTACTAATAAATGACCCTAGAGAAAAAAAGATGTATAAACTGCTTAAGAATTAAAAATAATTGTTTTAAAGAAACTCAATGAATTCCAACAGAATACAGAGCACTAACTAAACAAAATCAGGAACATAATATGTGAACAAAATGAAAAGTTTATCCCAGAGCTTGGGAGGCTGAAAATAGGAGGATCACAGTGTGATCTGTGTAGTGAGACCCTGTACACTCCATCCTAAACACACACACACAAAAAAAAAAAAAAAAGAAAGAAAAGAAAAGTTTAACAGGAGGTGGGGAAATAGCTCAGTAAATAAGCACTTGCCTAGTAAGTGCAAGGGCCTGAGTTCAATCCCTGGTTCCACAAAAAAAAAAAGAAAAGATGATTTTTCTTCAAAAGATGGAACCCGATACAGATATTCCTTTAGGTCAGGGAGATGGCTCACTAGAATAAGTGCTTGCCTGGCATGCACAAGTGCCTGAGTTCAATTCCTGGTTCCACCAAAAATTAATAAATAGAAAAGTTTAACAAAAATAGGAAACCTTGAAAAAATGAACAGAAATTCTAGAGATGAAGAACACAATGAATAAAATTAATATTTCCATAGAGGGCATCAACAGCTAACACAATCTACTCAGTGAGAGTAAGGGCATGTCATTTTAAAATTACTCAAAGGAACAAAAATACAATTCTAAAAAGTAAAGAAAGAACAGGATGATGGGACACAATCAAGTGAACCAACTACACATAATGAAAATTTCAGATGAAAGCAGAGAAAGGGAGGGGATTATTTTAAAAAAAATAATGACAGAAAGCCTTCCCAAAAGCAAAGAAATGAACATCATAACTCCTGAGGCTCAAGAACCTCAAGTAGATTAAACCTAAAGAGATCACCACTGAAACACATTATAATCATATTGCCAAAACTTGAAGAGAAAGAGAAAAGCAGTAAGAGAAAAGCAGCTTTTTTCAGCTGTTTTCCAGCTGGCCTGAACTCAGCAGCTCTGCCCTGCCACACCTTTCTGCCATGCTGTTCTTGCTTTGGAGCCAACTGATTATGGACTGACTCCCCTAAAGCCATGAGGCAACTTAAACTTCCCCTTTAAATTCTGGGTGTTGAATCTTATGTCCAGCAATAGGAAAGCTAACTAATACAATGTAAAATTGAACACAACTCTAAACAACTTGTGTATCAAAGAGGAAGTAAAAAAGAAAATAAAAATAAAAACTTGAGATAAACAAAAATAGAAGCACAATATAGCAAAATTTATGGCAAAAGTGATTATAAATAACCAGCAAAACTAAGATTTCATGGCATTAAATGCCAACATTAAAAAAAAAGTTCTCTAACAACTTAACTTTGAACTTCAGGAAACTAGAAAAAGAACAAACTAAGCCAAAGTTATCAGAAGAAATGAAATAATAAAAGTCAGAGCAAAAATAAATAAAATAAGAAGAAAAATAACTTGTCAAACTAAAAGATGACTTTTTGAAAAAAAAAAAAGATAAACCTATCTAAGGAAAAAAGTCTCACTTAAATAAAATTATAAATGAAAAATGAGACATTATAACAGATGCCACAAGAATATAAATGATTTTAAAAATTACTATGAATAGCCAGGAATGGTGATACATACCTGGAATTCCAGCACGGGAGAGGCTGAAGTAGGCAGACTGCTGTGAGCTCGAGATCAGCCTGGGTTACATAGTAAGTACAAGGCCAGCCTGGATTACATTATGAGACCCTCTCTCAAAAGAAAAAAAAAAAAAAACTTAATTCAGAAGATAGACAAATTATTAGAAACACATAAGTACTAAGACTGAATCATAAAGAAGTACAATGTCTGAGCAAATCAATAGTCATAGGGAGACTGAGTTGGCAAGGAAAATCTTCCCCAAAAATTAAAACCTAGAAACTGATGGTTTTACCTGAAATTTATTAGTAAACATTTAAAAAATTACATCAATTTTTTTCAAACTCTTCTAAGAAGATAAAAGAGAAAAGTATTTCCAAAATAATTTTATAAGGCCACATTATCTTAATACCAAAGCCTGGCAGACACACACACACACACACACACACAAAGTTAGACCAAAAACACCTGGTAAACATAAACTGAAAAACCTTTAAAACATTAGGAAATCAAATTAAATAGCTTATTAAAGAAATGTTATGGCTTGGAAACCCGGCCTAGGAAGAGAGAAGCCTGGACCCAAAGCCTCCTGAACAGTCCTGAGGTCAGAGAGATGCCGGTGATATCTCCAGGCTGGCAGGGAGAGAGGGCCCGAGCAGGGAGGGGGGCAAAAAGGGGCTTGGTGTCTCTAGGACACCAAAACAGCCCAGACTCCTTCTTCCTTCCTAAAGTGCGTGGAGCAGGGAAAGGGATGAGCCCTGAGAAGATTGCTTCAGGGAGTGCGATGCACGGGGAGCTGCCCAGTCTTCAGTTCCTCTAGGGTTGTTTTAGTAGCAAAACAAAACGCAGGTGGCTTCTGGGCTCCCACAGTTGCCTCTCAAGTGGACCCCATGCAGGTCCTGCCAGGCCTTTCTCTTCCAGTGTCTGTCCTGAGCTCAGGCCTCCTTCCCCTCTCCTGGCCTTACTCTTCTGACAAAACCTGTGACAGAACTCAGGAGCAGCAGTGTGTGCGCACTGGGGAGGAACCCAGCATGGAAGAGAAATCCAAATGGGACTGAACCAGAGGGAATGGGCAACTCCTACATCTTCACCTTGAGATGATCACACGGGTGCAGGTAAAAAGCAAATGAGCTATGTGCTTAGGACAGGTTTTGGTACGTAAATTATAATTCTTAACTCAGGCTGGCCTTGAACTCACAATCCTCCTACCTCAGCCTCCCAAGTACTGGGATTACAGACACTACTGTACCCAGTTTAATTCTATTTTTAAAAAAGAAGCTTGGCCCCTCCCACACCATCCAGGCTCCTCTGCCCCAGAGTGTGAGGTCCTGTCTCCATGACGACAACTGTCTCCAGCTCAGGGCTGCAGGCCCCAGATAGAGACCCCGCTATCTGTATCCACCCTTCACGGGATTGGATTGAGAGGGTCACTGCCAGAATTATCTAGATAAGACATGCTATAAAGAAAATGTGATGATTGAACCAAAGGAAGCAATGTCACAGAAGGAAGTCTTTTCAAAGAAAATTGAAAATAAAGTCTCTTTACACAATACTGGAAAGAGCATAATTGCAAGGAATACTGGAAAGAAAGATATCTCAAATCTACTGTCTAACCTATAGTCATTTTACTTAAACAAAGTCCAGGTGAAAGTGGCAAAAATGCAGTTATTGCAAAGCAGGAGAAAATTAATGATTATTGCCTTCAAGATACTGATAAGTTGTCAGAATCAACAAATGGTGATGGAGGTGACACTAATGACGAAGACAGTAACCCTAAAAGAGATGCTCGTGCTCTGTTAGAGTTAATGGCTGAATTTCTGAGAGCCAAAAGGGGCCGAGACTCCCACCTGGCAAAAAAAATTAATGTCAGATGACCCTCATCTACAGAAAATCTTGAGGCCAAGGAATTGTCCTTACTTATTGAAGAAATATTGCTGAAGGAGGAAGTTCAGAATCTTTAGGGAAATGAAGATAGTGAAGAAGACAGTTGCATGGAGAGTAAAGAGGAGGGCCAGCCAAATAGGCCAAATAGCTCAGAGGATTAAAGTGTCTGCAAGCAGGTGCAGGGGCCAGGGGTTCAATCTTAGTCTAGCTGTTCTTTCTTTGGAACAGAGTTCATTGAACCTTTCCATATTCTCAGTCTGAGCTTCTCTCTAATATTTAAACCTTAACTCAATGTGAATTATTCAGAGGAAAATAAAGAAACAGTATTGTCAAAAAAAGAGAAATGTTATACATTATAATCAAATGGGATTTGGCTCCAGAATATAAAGATGTTTCAACATATGTAAATTAACAAGAGTAATATAATACGTTAACAGAATGAAGCATAGAAATCATATGATAGAGGCTGGAGAGATAACTTAGTGGTCTAAGTGCCTGCCTGGCAAGCAGAAGGACCTGGGTTTGATCCTCAGTATCACACACTGTGCTGGCCCTGCCCAGGGTCCTCCAAGCTGGCCACTGAAACTGGGCATGATGGTGTATGCCTGCTATCCCAGTGCTGGAAAGGCTGAAACAGTTGTATCACTATGGGCAAGAGCTACAAAGCAAGACCCTGCACCAAATACATAAGTTTGAAAAAAAAGAAAGAAATGATATGATCTCAAAATAAATGTATAAAAGTATCATTTCAATATTTAAATAACTCACAACAAATCAGGTGGAAATGCAAAGCATAATTTTAATATAGTAGTATTTGCAAAGCTCCCCCAATATTAAATGCTCATTCATTCAACAATATTCATTAATCTACTAGGTGTGGTGGCGCATGCCTGTAATCCCAGCACTCGGGAGGCTGAGGCAGGAGGATTGTTGTGAGTTTGAGACCAGCCTGAGCTACAAAGTGAGCTTAAGGCCAACCTTAAGCTATGAACTGCATAGTGAGACCCTGTCTCAAAAAGACAAAAAACAAAACAAAACAATATTCATTAATCCTATAAGCCATGAATTGTGCTGGGTATGCTAAAAACTAGAGATCCTTTGTCTCAATCCTTAGAAACTTTTAAAGATGAGAGGAATTATCATCCCAGGATCTTTACACTGCATTTCCACCTTAATAAACAATGAAGGGGTCAGGGAAATAGTTCAGTAGAGTAAGTGCTTGCCTGGCAAGCACAGGGTCCTGAGTTCAATCACCAGTACCACAAAAAAAAAAAAAAAGAATGATTATTTTAGTACTTCTACTAGAAACTATTCTTTTGGAATGTCAGACAATAGGGAGTTACTAAGCAGGCCTTTGGTAGCCATCCTTTATGATGGCCATATCAACCAATTTGAAATATCCTAAATGGTATACCATTATATAGGATTCTAGAGGAATAAGATTCACAGCCACTTCTGCTACATTTTTTGAATATTCTATGCTTTGTGAGCAAAGTGATGAATCTGAACAGTTTACTACTAGTTCCTTAATTCCTCCACCTATAAAATCAAGATGAGTCCCTCCCTAGTCTTTAACAATACTCAAAGTGGAGTTGAAGAAGAAAACATATGCCAGTCCAAGGAAGGGCTCAGCATGATCACGGGCAACCAGTAGTGCTCACTGTTAGATTTACTTCAATGCATCACAGTTTATAGGGCCTTTTTTGTCTGTTATCTTAGTTTACTTCACAGTACCCATGCAATGGTATGAAAACAGTGATTTTGCCAAACTTATATAATTATCTTAACAATTGGAAAAGCCAGAACTAAAGTCAATTTTACTGGTTCATAATTTTATTTTTTTAAAACTTGAGCTAAAATATAGAGGCACCTATTCCTAACTCTGCACATTTATGCTTTCATAAAGCTAGTGCAATTCCTGAATTATTAACCTACAGAATTATGAAGACATTTCACTTGATTAGCGTGCCTTAAAAAAACAAGGTAAAACAGTAGAAATACAAACAATTAACTACCATAGGGAGGAATTATGTCAAAAACATTTATGGCTTTGTGTAACAGGGATGCTTTTATTTTATTTTTGCAAGTAACAGGAAAGAAAATATTAATATAGATTATATTATTGTAATTTATTTGGCTCACAAACCAAGAAATCCAAATATAAACAATACTTTTGGTATAGCAATTCTCATTTCAGGAATATTTCTTTTTTTCAGTTTATTTTTGTTTTTTATTATTATTTTTAAAGAACACAAAATAGTGATAGAAGAAAACAGCATTATACATGATGCAAGATTTCACTAATCAAAGTAACAGGAATCCAACAATGGTTGCTGTATTATGTGATGCTATGTGCAAATTAGTTTTTCAGATTACCAGATATAAATGTGTAAGCTTTGTTTTGAATAAAACAACTAAAAAGTTATATGAAATTCAAGAGAGGAAAAAATCAGAGTAAAAACAAAACTTGTAAGCATTAATTGTTTCTTTCTTTTTTTATATTCATATAATTAGAATTCTCAAAGTAGAAAGGAGTAGGCAATAAATATTTAAAGATTTAAAATTTCTGAATTTAGTTCAACTTGTAATAGCACATGTCCAAGAAAAATGAACCTTTTGCACAAGAAATTTATTTTTTTTCAATTTTTTTTTTTTGGTGGAACCAGGGATTGAACTCAGGCCCTTGTGCTTGCCAGGGAAGCACTTATTCCACTGAGCCATCTCCCCAGCTCCAAGAAACTTAAATAAAATCATACCAAGATACACAACAATGAAATTGTCCAAAACTTATATAAAGAAAAAAATGGTTAAAGCATATACATAAAAAATATTAGCTATGGAAGAACAAAATTAAACAGCACCTTATAATTCTACATTAGAAAGAAAAACAAAGGACCAACTGTGTAACAAAACTAGACTACTTAAAGGACTAAAAAAAAAAGATCTATCCTCTTTGAATTTTATACTTAGCAAACACACCTTTGAAAATTAAAAGTAAAATATTTTCTAATTACACAAACTTGAAATATTTTTATACCTCCAGATGTAGCATGTAGGAAATAATAAAGAGCATAATTCAAAAGGTATGAGAAGTTGCAGGATGCTCCTGGATGAACAATCAAGAGCTCTCAAAATGATAGTTATGTAGGACTATAAAATATATTAGATGAACCCTTGTTTAAAAAAGGTCATTGAAGATTTCTGTGACACAGTACCAATCTTATGTTTGGTAATACACATTTTTTTTCATATATATGTGTGTGTATGTGTGTATAAAGGACAGGGAAGAGAAATACAAAGTCAACAGAAAAAAAGAAATATACTTTTTAAAGTTTCTAATAGTAGAAAAAGATATCATACGATGTCTTTTAGATAAACTGCATTTCAAAGATAGTATAAATTGTAAAACCAATTAAGATTAAGCATTATTCAGAAAATTAAATACTAATCAATTAAAAATTAAATGTTTCAAAACATTTGAACTAAGAAAAAGTTTTCATGGTAGTAAAGAAGTACTAAGAATAAAACATAAGATAAATACCGGAATGACAAATAAATGACCATCACTTCTGACAGTTTGGGGATAGGATATCACACAAAGTTCTAGTGTGTTGTGGACATGGATAACGACCATGACACTTACTGTTGGCCAGGTGTCACTCGTGAGACTGAGTTACAGATAATGTACTTAAAATCCATCTTTTAGTCCCATATGGAATCTTGAGTAAGAGAAGTCCATTTGTAGAGTATGCTGATGTAAATATTTTGCTGCTATATACAAAAGAATAACTGAAAGACTATTCTTGTATACCTCTTATTCTCCTGTGTTTGTTTGCCCTCTTTGGTGGGTTCTTTCCATTCTCATTCATGGGTTTGTGATCATTTTGCTTCCTGTCTAAAACATCATTTAGTAGTCTGTGTAGGTTTGGCTTTGTCATCATGAAATTCTTTAGTTGTTCTTTGTCATGGAAGTATTTTACTTCTCCATTATACTTGAAAGAGAGTTTTGCAGAATATATCAGTCTGGGTTGGAATTTGTTTTCTTGCAAGACTTGAAGTACTTTGCTCCATGCTCTTCTTGACTTCATGGTTTGTGAAGAGAAATCTGCCGTTATTCTGATGGGTTTTCCTTTAAATGTGATCTGTTTCTTTTCTTTAGCGGCTTTTAGGATACTGTTCCTGTGCTGAATTTCTGGGATCTTGATTATTATATGTCTGGAAGTGGTTTTAATTGGGTTGATGTTATTTGGAGTTCTATATGCTTCGGTTACTGAATGTCAGATTGTTGCCCCATATTTGGGAAGTTTTCTACTATTACTTCTGCCCATATTCTTTTTATATCATTTGTATTGACTCCTTTCTTCTCACTGATGCCTATTAGTCTCACATTGCTCATCTTTGCATCATCTTGCAGGTGTTGAATTATTTTTTCCTGCATCCTAGTTGTTTTTAAGAGATATGCGCTTATTTTTTCACTAGCTGCAATGGTGTCTTTAAGGTCAGAAAGTCTATTTTCACTTTCACTCAAATGGATTTGCCAGCTTGTGATTGAGGTTTTAATTTCCTGTATACCACTTTGGATCTGTCTTATCCATTCTATTTCTTTCCTATATTGCTTATTCGGGGGTTCCATCATTTTAATATTCTGCTCTATTTTTTTATAAGTGTATTCTTTAGAAGCACTTAGTACTTCTTTGATTATAGTTGTCACTACATTTTTTTTATTTCAGAAATTATTTCTGATCTGATTTCTTATATACCTTTCTGCAGTTGTTTCTTTACTTTCAATGCTATTATTTCAGAGATTTCAGGTATGATTTCCAATTTCCTCTATGCTAGTGTCACCTGCATTTGTACTGGGTGGACCTGGGGCCTGAGACTGCTTTTTGTTCCTTCTCTTTGTCATTTTGTATACCACTGACTTTTAACCTTTGGTGTAGAGTTTAGATAGTTATTATCTTAGCACTGGGTTTGGATCTACGAAGTTCAGACTCCTCCAGGTGAGTATGGCTTGGGTCTGGCTGCTGTGCTCCACTTCTTCCTGCTGCAGCCTTGTGTTACACTGGCAATAGGTACTGCTCCTGAATCAGCTGGGTGGGTCTTGCCTCTAGCCTCTTTGCAGGGCGTTCTGCTGAAGGGTTCCACGCTGGTCCTGTGCTCTGGGTCACTTCAGGGTCCAGCTGCCTAACGGTGTCACTCACACGCTGGGCCTATGCTCTGGGTCAATTCAGGGTCTGGTGGCCTGGGAAGTTTCCTATTAATCAGTTTTGAAACTTTCTCATTGCATCGCAGGGCATTAGGGTCTCCCCAAGTCCTTCCCACAGAGCCTGAGGCCAGCAGAAGTCACAGAAGGTGGTTTAGGGAGACTTGAGACTCCACTTGGGATGTGGGGCCACGGCACCAGAAGTCAGGAATATTTCAAAATCCTTACAAAGACTGTAGCACTGTATCCAAACATTATATCCTCATGTTAAGCAGAATAGAGGTAGTATATTCTTTCCCACATTCAATTTATACCTCACTGGAAAGAATTATGTGACATGACCACTTTTAGCCGCAAAAAGTTGAGAGAATCTACTGCTCTTAGTTGCCTGTACTGCCATCTCAAAATGTATCAGTTTCCTTAACAGGACAAAGGGGATAATGAGTATGTGTTTCTGCCATTTTGAGTTCTGACATCTTCAGCAACCTTTACGTACAGTTTTTTAACTCTCAAGAAAAGTTTAAATGTATGTGTCATGGTTGCTTTTGATAAGCCATCTGCTACTTTGTTGATTTTATTTTTCATGAGTAAAAAGCAGATATAAAATTTAGGGTTAAGATTTTTAAAAAATTATCAACATATCCAATAGGAGACTTTCACATGTGCTGCTCCTGATACATCTAGCTTATCAAACAGAAACCTTTACTTAGTAATACATGTCTTCCTTTGGAAATACTAACAAGCATCCAATGTCAATTTTTACTGCTGTTAGCCTTTTCTTCTAGGTTAGCTCATTTCTCCAGAGTACTAGGCCAGGACCAGATGTAACCAAATGTAGTTAATTTCCCTCATAAGTGCAAGTTTGAATTTGGCACACACCTTTGGTCTAGACAGAAGAACCTCTGCTTGTGGTATTCAGGAAAGGGCAACTTAAGAATTTTGCACAGAACTACACCCATCACCACACTGGAAAAATGAAGATAAGCACAAGACTGGGCTAAATTTCCATTATTTGTTTGGGCAGAAGATGGGTTAGGCTATTGGATTTTCTTACACAGATGCCAGCTGGGACAAAAGTATTTATCTGGGGAGAGGACACATTGATAGAATATTTGAGAATCCCAAGAAGTACCTCCCTAGAATGAAAATGATCTCACCTGGCAGAAACAAGGGAGAAAAGGCAGATTTACTAGCTATTGTGGTTTGGGGTTTTTTGTAAGGGAAACAATATAATACAGGACACATTTTATAACATTAGTTTATAAGGAATCACCCAAAGAATAACATACAAGGAGTACAGAAAATTACCCACATACACAAACACTAAAGATTTCAAGCCGGGCATGGTGGCGCATGCCTGTAATCCCAGCACTCGGGAGGCGGAGGCAGGAGGATTGTTGTGAGTTCAAGACCAGCCTGAGCTACAAAGTGAGCTTAAGGCCAGCCTGAACTGCATAGTGAGACTCTGTCTCAAAAAGTCAAAAAAAAAAAAATTAAAAAAAAAAAAATAAAGATTTCAGCTGAGGGACTAGATCCCACTTCATGGGTCTGTGCTGTAAAGGCCCAAAGGTCAGTGGTGGAGGCTAGGAAGTCTGTGCCAGCATGATGAAGGATCTGTGCTAACAGGCTGAGGGATCTGAACTAGAGCTAGGAAGCAATGCTCAGGATAAGCACCAGAGCTCCCCCAAAAGTACCACAGCCATGCTCAGCAACAGTGAGATCCCAAGCTCCTCCAGGGATGAGGAAAGCTGAGCCCCATCAGAAAGCCAATGTGATGAGATTCTCCAGGAGGCTGAGCAGTGCACCATCCTCCCCTCCACAGCCAGAAAGTGATACTCAAGATGAGGACCAGAGCTCCTCCAAAGTTCATCAGGAAAGCCATCATGACAAGGTCCTCCAGAAGGACAGCCCAAGAGAACTAGCAGCTTCATAGCTCTCACAACTTCTCAGAACAGCATTCCTAAGAATGTCGTTTGGCAGCTTCTCCTGTTCTGCCTTTATACTGCTGCTAAAAACACTCAGGTGATCCTCTCGCACCCAGTACCATGCTAGCATCAGTTAAAAATCCACCACAGTAATTTACCTCAAAAAAGCTACTACTGAGTAATAGTCACTGCCTTATGTGTTGCAAAACAAAACATTTTGGGCCAGTGAGATAGCTCAGTAACCTAAGCACCTGTTTAAGGAAATGCAAGGACCAGGGTTTGATCCCCAGCACCACATGCTGTGCCAGCCCAACCCTGGGTACACTAAGCAGGCCACTGATTCTGGGCATGGTAGCAGACCCTGTACCAAATACAATTAAATACAAAAAACAAAGAACACAACAACAAAAAACTATGACATTTTCATGTGTGCCACAATTTAGCAGATCTAGTATAGGAGATCTAATATATCTGAATTTAGATCATGAATGGCTGACAGAATATTTTTGTTGGATAGTCCTGATTTAAGTAAAAGTGCCTTATAGTTAAATAAACATGATGTTTGAAGTTTCGGTAGTAATTCCAGTTCAATAAATACTGTTTGCCCTTTCTAAACATATAATTGAACACGAAATAGTGGGAATGTTTGACTTTTCACAAAGATGGACAATGTTATCTTAAAACATATTGAAAATTGGTTTTATATTTATATTTATATAATTGAAGATGTATGTTTAAATACTAAGGAAATCCTTCATTATCCCAGAACTAAAAAGATTCACCTGTTCAGATTTTTGTATATTAGCCTGTTAAATGCACTAAAAGATAAACACAAGGACCAGTGGTGGCTACCAGTCAAACAAGGGCATTCAGATATAAATTAAGTTGAGAAATGAAAAGTTTACTATTTTAAAAATTTATTTAGTCACAATAATGACATTTCAAGTGCTTAAAAGCCAACTACGGTTAATGGCTACTCTACGGGATAGCAGAGATATAGTTCTGCCATTACAAAAGCTCCATTGATATTGTATTAGTGACATCCACAACTTAAAAGAGGTTGAATTTGCTTATAATTTCAGTCTACATTCACTGGGTCCCAGGCAGAAACATAATGGTGAAGGGTGCTGTAGGTCAAAGCTGCTGAGGGCTAGTGAGATCATTGGGCCAGTGAGACAGCTCAGCAGTCGAAAGTGCCTGGTTAGGCAAGCTTAGGCAGGTGCAGGCATCACATGCTGCACCAGCCTGGTCCTAGGGCAGGGTGAGCTTCCCCACCTCCCAAAAAAAAGCTACTGAGTTCATGGTGCCCAGTAAGAAAAGAAAGTGTAGAACGCCAGAGTGAAAGGGTAGAGCCCTGGCATAGACCTCCAAGCCCTGCCTCCACATCTCCCCATGCACACCTAGCTGTATGCCCCACCAGTAAGGCTCAAAGCTAATTAGTGTTGATCTCAAAGCTAATCAAGATGAAACTCCACTATAACTGCCTCAATAACACTGCTCAATAAAGTCAAGGTTTTTAAGAAACAAACTGGAAGCCAATTCACCACTTAGAACATTTTCTAATTCCCCTTCGGAAATGGCTTCAGAGGTTCTTTACAAACAAGATATACACAGGAAAATATCTTATTTCACTTGTTCTGAACTTACTGCATCTCCTCTATAGCATATTCCAAGTACCCTCAATAGCACATTTTATACAATGTGCTATCCACAGGGACGTAAGGAGTAATTAGTCATTGTGCTTCCACTCTATGCTGTGACTTATTAGGGGAACAAATAACTGAGATGCAATATAACAGATGTATAAATGTATGTACAACATGTTCTGAGAGCAAAAAGAAAGCAAAATTAGGACATAAAAATGCCCTCTTTACAACGAATTTGGGTGAATGCTCTACCGGGGTGCTTTTCTTATTATGTCATTGAAAGACATACAAAAGACAATAGAAATATTTTTAAATAAAAGACTTAAAATTATGTTTTGGATAGGTCAGTCTAACAGAAATACAGCAAGCAGAAATCAGAAAGCAAGACAGTGTGTTGGTGGCCTCTATAATAACCTGGGTTGGAGACAGCAAGGGCCTTAAAGAAAATGATCATGGGAGTCCAAGTAGGGAACAAACTGAAGAGAGGTCTGATTGAAAATATAAAACCTGATAATCATCCACTTTATTCTTTAGTCTTGTTATTCTGAATAGCTAAAGAACAAGTTGCACAGATTTAATGTTTCATTATTTTGTTTTTATTTATTTTTTTAAAGCAAGACACACTGTATGAGTATATATATTGATAGAGATATGGGAGGGGCTGAGAAGATAGAAGCATAAGCACCTAGCTGGCAAGCACGCACAAGGACCAGAGCTTGAGCCCTGGCCCCACATACCATGTTGGCCCAGAGAGGTGGCATACACACATAATCCCAGCACAATGGGAGGGTGAGACAGGAGGATAGCTTTGAGCTGGAGACCAGCCTGGGGCCTAGAAAAGTGAGCACAAGGTCAGCCTGAACTGCACAGCAAGACCCTGTCTCAAAAAACAAAACAAAATAAAAAAAAGTTATGGGAAACTTTATAAAGATACAGACCAAGGTCCCAGTGACAAAAGAAAGTTGGGTAGGATCATTTTGCTAAGCTGTATGTCTTACTTTTTGGTCCTGTAATTTAATATCCTAAAGCCTTTTAAAATAACGGTTATTTTTAAAATAGCAATTTCAGGGCTGGCCAGATAGCTCAGCAGACAAAAGTGCCTGTTTAGGTAGATGGTCCACCCCAGGGCATGCTGAGACTGAGCATGGTGGTGCTCACCTGTAATCCCAGCACTTGGGAAGCTGAAAACAGGAGAATCATGAGTCTGATCTGTGTAGTGAGACCCTGTACTGAATATATAAAAACATAAATAAGAATTCCAAAGTCACAATCATTACACTTAAGGAAGTGATTTAACAATACTTTTCTAACAATATCAAATGGCTAAAATAAATATATTTCCCCAAGTTTACTACTTTAATAACAACTGAAAGATAACAAAATGCTTAAAAAATTAGTTGCACTAATTATTATAATTAGTTGCACTAATTATTGTACTTTTCCTAACAGTTACAAATTTTCAGAGCTCAGGGTTGGTGAGATAGCTCAGCAGTGTAAAGTGCCTGCTTAGGCAGGTACGCAAGGACCACTGTTGGATCCTGGCACCACATGCCTTGCCAGCCCCGCCCTCCAGGATGGGCTGAGCTGGCTACATACACACACACAAAATTGTTAGAGCCTACTTTGTTATTGTTCACTATTGTGTTACTATGTTTAAAGTAAAAATTATTTATAATTAATTTTCTTCTACTGAAAACAAAAGGTTCTCTGACCCCCATACAACATATGGTCCTTAAGTACTTCACCTTCCTAAGTCTGCATGGAATATCTGATTAACTAATGGGCTCAGGGTTGTTTTTCCTGTACTTCAGAAGTGCTTCTCCTGCCTCAGCCCTACTTTTTTCCGAGGATAATGAGTTTATATTTGGAAGCTATGCTTGGCAGAGCTCAAAAGCATCTTCTCCACAATTTTATATAGAACAGCCGGAGCTGTGTGTGTGTGTGTCCTCTTCCGCCATTGGCTGTTCTCCTTCCTGGGCCCTCAGAAGCACAGCAGTGGTAACTGGGAATGTATCTTTCAAGCTCACAGTCTTACTCAGACTATCACTCCACAGCTTTCCAGAAGCCATATCTACTCTCCAGCCCCCATCCCAAAGTGGAGACAACAGAGAAATAAGGTGGTAGACTAAGAGCAAGTACGAATAAACTATTTTTGATATATAACTCAGATGAATTAATCAGTGGATCTGTTTAGAAATGTATTGTCTGCTCTGGTGCACCAGCAGAAATTAACATTTCTGACTTGCCTTGTTTTGTCAATATTTAGGCATTCTGTTCTATTGAATGTGACTACTTGTACAGACAATTTTATTTAGTCTCACACATGAAAAGTGAAAGCAGAAGGCATGTAATCCAAGTGGTTTCTGATCCAAGTGTTTAAATAGCATATTACAAAACCTAGTTGAAAATATGAGGAAATCGAATATTTCCCCCAGTGTTTGTTCTGTCAACCCAGATTTGCTCAGAGAGAATATCTTGAATTGTGCTTAAAGCCTTCACTTCATTAATGTTTGTCAAAACTGGATGCTGACCTTCTAAAAGAAGAAAGTGGCATGAGTATTCCCGAAGTTTAAGAAGGAAAGTTCTGAAAACAGATTTTTTTTTTTTTTTTTTTTTTTTTTTTTTTTTTTTTTTTTTGTCTTTTTGAGACAGGATCTCACTATGCAGTTCAGTCTGGCCTTAAGCTCACTTTGTAGCTCAGGCTGGTCTCGAACTCACAACAATCCTCCTGCCTCAGCCTCCCGAGTGCTGGGATTACAGGCATGCGCCACCATGCCCGGCTTGAAAACAGAATTTAAGGGGAAAAAAAAGCCCCAAAATAACATCTACATACATCATTTTCCTCCGAATACTGACATACCTTTTGGTGTCTATATGACATTTACTATATGGCATTTGTTAATTAAGAAATAGGTGGTGACAACAAATATAATTAAAAGCTTTCCGTACATAAGTCAAATTTTATCACTTTTAAGATAATAGGGATTACTATCATTCATTATATTGCTTATTTCGGATCAACTTGAGAACTTTGGCCTTAAAAAAATCACATAGTACACTGTAACTAGTGCTCAGTTATCATGATCACTGATAAAAAAAACACAATCCTCAAAATCATCTTTGGGACTGTTTCAGAGATATTTTTGGTTCTTATATCTGATTCTGAGTATCCTTGATACAAAAACTTCAACCTTACGTAATTAAGCCAAATCTAAAATTCCCAAAAGCTGAGCATTACCACATTCTGTTTTTCATACGCAGTACAGTTCATTCTTATTGTCTTTCTCTTGAATCAGCAGGTGTCTCTGCTCCTCCAGTAGACTGAGAAAAAAGGAGGGGGCGTTGAAAAGGAATTTGTCTACGTATTCTGGTGGTGGAGGTGGGGGATATTTTAATATCATGATTAAAAACTCTCTGCTTCCGTTTTAACATTCTTACCCATATTTTATAATGATCTGCTAGTAAGGATTATGCAGCAGTTTGGGTATGTCCATCTGTAATTTAAAACGGAAAAGAACAAGAGCTGGGCGTCAGCCCAGGGATGGGGGAAGAGTGCCATGTAGGCGCACAGGGAAGGGAAGGGAGAGGCGGATTTGGCAGGGCTGGGGGGACGGGAGGAACGGAAAGGGAAGGGTGACCTGGCGGCCGGGCCGCGCAGTGTGTGGGCGGGGGCCCGCGTCGCGTCCCGCCCCGCTCCCGGGATCTGTCTTTGTAGTTGAGCCGCGTAGCGCGCGAGGCAAGGGGCTGTCACAGGGAGGCGGGGGCCGCGAGCGGGCGGGAAGGGCTCACAGCGGCGGCGGGCCGCTACCCGGGACGGCTGTGCGGCGCCGGGGCGTACAGAGCCGAAGGCCACCAGCCCAGCTCAGGTCCGGGAAGCCTGCCGCCACTCCAGCGTCTCAGGCTTCCTGGGAGGCGGCGAGGAGAACCTGCGCGCCCGCCCACCTTTCGGTGTCACTGGGGCGTGCGGTGTCCCCGTCCGACCCCGAATCGAGGCCTCTCGCGCAGCCCGGTGCCTGGTCCCTCCTCGTCATTCAGCGGACAGTCTGCAAACAACATGGCGCCCCAGCTTCGCCTGCGCGACTCCTCTCGCGGGTCTAGGGTTTGACTGGCCGCGTCCGGCGTCCGGGACGCGACGCGAGCGGCCGGGCTCGGGGCCGGGAAGCCGGGGCCAAGCAACACGAGGCACGCGCGCCGTCGACGCCGCGGGCCGTGCGCGGGGGCGGAGGGGCGGGGCGAGCGGGCGCGCGCGGAGGCGGGGCGGCGGCGGTCGAGGCGGCCGCCCGGAGGCGGCAGAGCCCTCTCGCAGCCGCGGCTGCTGCAGAGCCAGCCCCAGCCTCCGTCCGGCCGCCGCCGCCGCCGCCGCCGCCGCCGCCGCCGCCGCCGCCGCCTCGCGCTCCGGTCGCCTGGCTCGACATGAGTGAGGCTGGCCGGGAGCCCTCGCCCGCCGCATCGCCGGCGGTGGCGGCGGCCGCCCCTGAAGAGAAGAAAGCGAAGGAGCCGGAGCGCGAGAAGCTGCCGCCCCTCGGGTCCGCGGGCACCGGCGCGACGGCGGTAAGCACGGCCGCGCGGGCGCCCAGACAGTGGGGTCGCGCGGGAGCCGAGGTCGGGCGTTAGGGGCTTCGCGGCCGGCGAGGCACCTCAGCTCCAGGCTCGGGCGCGCGAACGGCAGCGTGGTGCTTCGTGGACGGCCAGAGCGCGTGGTGAGCTGCGCCTTTCCAGCACGGAAACTCCGGTGGGTCCGGTTCCCCGGACGCCTGTGGTTTTCTGGTCACTTTCTCCTGAGGGATGACCTACACCTCGGAGTCCGCGTCATCTGTAGGATGAGCACGGGTATCAGGCGAGCGGGACCAGGGTTTCCGCGGAGCCTGCTTTGAGGCGCGGGGATTTCGCTCCTTTCTTGGCTTTTCTTTCTCTTCCCTGGTCGCGACTGAATAGGCTCCGCGGCGCGTTTCTACCTTACTGTGACCTTTCGGTTGCTGTGATGGTGGTGGGAGGTAGACGCGTAGATGATGGCTTTTCATGGGTCGGGGAAGGGAGGGTTTCGAACCTTTTATTTAAACCCAAGTTATCCCGGTTTGACAGGGACGATTTACCGGTTGGGTTTTCGGAAGGGTTATTTGGAGATTACTGTCAGCCTTCAGCCTGCATCCTGCCAGATGATGTCATGAGACAGCTCCATTCTGCCCTTCTTCTATTTGTACTGGTGATTGTGGCTCTGGTTACTTTTAATACAAAATTAACCTCTGTTTGTGAAATGTGTATTTAACATAATATTGAAATTCTTTTTGAAATTTTGCTCCAGTATTTTTAAAGATTATGATTTGTCGTGTAGCTGTGCATAACAAAATAGTAAAAGTTTAGTGAACATTATACATTTTTTATTCCTACTTGTAATAGTTTCTTAAAACCTTCTTAAATGACTAAGAACTTACTAAGATAGCTCACTCTCTAAAGTATTAGAATTGAAATAATGTCTCATTTGGTAGCATTCTCTTTATGATAACTAATTCAGTATTTCTCAGGTGATGGTTTAAAACCATAAATGTGTATGCTTATAGAAACAATTATATGAATGAATTTAGTTTTTGAAGCAAACACTTCGAAAACCTTTTTATGTCAGAGTAACTGAAATTGAAGATTTGAAATACGGTTTTGCAGAACTTGATGCAATGTGGATGTGGGTCTAATATTTGATATCTAAAACCCATAGGGCTTTGGAATTTCAAGACTTTAAATTTTTCAGAATGTAATTCAGTACCTATATTATATACAGTACCCACAATGAGGCCTAGGGTAGTTACCTATATAATAAAGCATGTTAAAAACTGCAGAAAAATGTATATGTATGCACACTACATAAATTCAGACTGTTAGTAGCCTTGTATCAGTTCAGGTCATTTTTATGTTTTCATGAAGTGAATCAAGAAAACATTTCTGTTGTAAAAATTTATATTAAAAAAGAATTTATAGGACTTTGAAATTGTAAATCAATTATATATTGTATTAGTGGTTAAAAAGAACAGAGACAGACTTTTTAAAAACCATGAATTAAACTTTGCAAACACAGGTTGGAATATAAAAGGATAAAGATGAGTAGAAAAACAATGAGGTTCTAAAGCCAATCCTTGGTACCTTATAAGGTCTTTCAGCATTGGCACCATTTTTTTTTTTTTTTTTTTTTATGATAGTTTAAAGAAAACAAAAGAGATTTTGCAGAGCTGGAATTTTTGGCTGTAACAGTGAAAAAACAAGTCAAAAAAATATGTTTTTGCTTCTTCCAAAAGGCAAGAAAGCCAGAAAAACTGGGATGATGGTTGAATTTATAAGTGGGTGGGGGAGGTCTTGTCATGTATGTGGAGGGTGTGTGTGTGTGTGTGTGTGTGTGTGTGTGTGTGTAGAGGGACCCTGATGGTGCAAGTATACAGGAAAAACAGATTGTGGCCTGTTCCATTGTTTTTCTGCCTTCTCTTGGATGAAAGAGCTGGAGGGGGGGTTATGCACCTATTTGCCATCAGTAACTTTCTCTTTGAGCCATGTAAGTAATTCTTCCCTTTTTTGCCTGGTTAACAGCTCTGTATCTCTAAGTTGACTTCATTCAGGTAGTCCTACGGTAGTAGCTTTTCCCCCCAAATTTCACTGTGTCACGTTAGTTAGACTGTGAAAGCAATTCAGAATGACAAAGTTTAAGGGTTTTATGATGTATTGTGAAGGCTGACAGTGCTGGAAAGGAAAGAAGTCTGTTCTAATCCAAAACGCCTAACACAATAGTCTCCATTTGACTGACCTCAGTTACTCTGATCCTGACTAAAGTCTTGATTCTCCTATCTCACCATAATACACCAATTTTCAACTTTTGACATGCATTGGAATCACTTGGGAAATCTAAGCCATCATTATCCAAGCACAAATGCAGATTCTTTACAGAATTTCTGGAGCTGGAGCTTGGGCATCTTTTTTAAAAAATTCCTTGATATAGCTAAGTTTGGAAATTGATGCTGTCTGTATGAGTTAGAAGCTTCAAAGAAAAAAAAAAAAAAAAAAAAAAAAAAAATTGGTTCCCAGTTCCCTTGCCTAGTCTGCTTAGTTCAAACAGAATAATTTGAAAAGGACCGGTGATAGGCATGGATTAAATGAATGAAGATGTGGTGGTTTAAGTGATTTTAGTTAAAGATGTTCAATCAGCTCAAGATAAATCCTCAGAGGACTATTAGTATTTGAAATTTGGCCTTGCTGTGGTGGAGAGAAGGTGCAAGGCCATCTTAATCAAAGAGAATAAGGAATTAAGGGTTGACAGTGTAGCTCAGTGGTGCCTATCCTGCATAAGGCTCCAGATCTATTCTTGTCCTGGGATGGGAGGTGAAGTGGGGATAGGCTGTTGAAATAATTATGGGTGTGAAGGGCAGGTAATAGAAGTACTGAATTTACTGAAGCTGATGGATTGGAGGAAGGAGAAGGATACAGTGTTATGCATTAGTTGCTCCTGTGAAACAGATGTTTAAATTGGTGGTGAATGGATAAGGAGCAAATGCACAAAGGAAAGGCAGAAGTAAGTGTCAAGCGAGAACAATTTTGACTGTTTTCTTCAACATTTTATTGGACAGACAGGAACAGATTCTTCTGGCATATAGTACCAAGAAATGAACTGGATTTAAAAAAGAGCTACATTTTAGTTAGGTCAGGGAGGTAAAGGGAAACAGAAGAAAAGTTTAGAAATGTCTGTGATGCCTTCACGCATGCACTCTGTGTGTTACTTAAGATTGAACCTCTGCTTTGTGCACATGCACTGAACTACAGGGCTAGTTCAGAATTTAAACATAAGTTTGTTCACAAACTGAAGGTCAGGAAATGTATCAGAGTAGATGAAAGTGAGAAAAGCTTGAGAGAAACCATAAATATATGGAGAGGATTTGATGAAAGCCTGTAGTAAGATTTAGAAGTTTGTATATTTTTGTATCAGTTCTGTATAAATGGAGTTGATGAAGCTCCTAGACCAAAATGTAGCTACATTAGACAGGTGCAGAAAATGCGAACTTTTTTTTTTTTTTTTTTTTTTTTTTTTTTTTTTTTGTCTTTTTGAGACAGGGTCTCACTATGCAGTTCAGGCTGGCCTTAAGCTCACTTTGTAGCTCAGGCTGGTCTCAAACTCACAACAATCCTCCTGCCTCAGCCTCCCAAGTGCTGGGATTACAGGCCTGCGCCACCACGCCCGGCAGAAAATGCGAACTTTAAGGGCTTGGGGAGCCCCTGCTATAGTGT
Organism: Ctenomys sociabilis; assembly: GCA_004027165.1. Classification (NCBI taxonomy): domain Eukaryota; kingdom Metazoa; phylum Chordata; class Mammalia; order Rodentia; family Ctenomyidae; genus Ctenomys; species Ctenomys sociabilis. Next base: position 66,600 of record PVKA01005742.1, read on the forward strand.
AGCATGCAGGGCTGGATATGAAAAACAAAGCAATATGTAGAAGCTACAGTGAGTTATAAAGGCAGTTTGCACTACAGCAAATCAGAGCTAAGAAGAAAAGCGTTGAACTAAAAAAGAAGTAATTATTTAAGCTGACTGTGCATTGAAAGGTGATAGGATCTGGATAGGCACAAGAAAGTGGGCAAAGTAACCCAAAGGGAAAAATAACAGGAGAAAGCCCTGAAGGGAAAAACTAGGGAGCAGTAAAGCAAGTCAAATGGAAGCATGCTGGGAACTTGCGGGAGGTAAATAAGATTGCATGGAGGCAGAGAAATCCGGACATTTTTTCTCCTCTGGTTATTGGGAAGCCATTCCTCTTAAACAGATAAATGACGTAATGAATTTGATGGTGGTGGTGTACAGTTAGTGTAGTTAAGCTGGAGGATCAAAGAGCAGGAAAATAAAGGAATGAGCTTTGTATTTTATACCTGAAGTGATGAATACATCTACTGGGGGGGGGGGGTAGTCATGGGATAAAATGTAACACAGAAGAATCCACAGTATAGACCCTTCAAGGTAATAGGAATGAAAGAGAAGGAAGGGTGCATTTTTTGTTTTTGTGTTTTTGATTCACAGGTATCTTACAGGAAAATATATAAGAATGCAGTGTAATCAGCATTTCATGTGTGTGTGTGTGTGTGTGTGTGTGTGTGTGTGTGTGTGTGTTTACATAAACCCAGCTGGATATTTTGAACAGTCTTTTATGTGTTTACATGAACCCAACTGGATATTTTGAACAATTTTATATATGGAAAATCTTGGGCCTTTTGTTCATTATGTTCTAAATAATAGCTGAGATGGTGGAAAAATGAAAATTGTGATGATAAATATGTAAGTAGTTCAATAAACTACAGCTATTTCAAAAACTTTGTGTAAAGCAGTAGCTGAGGTTTGATATAGAAAAGTATAAATGGAAAATCTTAGGTTTTTCGCTCTAGATATTGAATGGATAAGGAGTACTCTACTCTAACGATTTCCATGAATTAGTTAATACAGCTAACAGTCACAAATCATTCCCTGAGTAAGTTAATATTCCTATTCCACAGAAAAGGAATTGGAGAGTCAGATTATGTGTACCTTGCCAAAGGGGAAAATGATGAGTAAGGAACAAAGGTTGATTTGTAACAGATGTCTCTGACTCAAAAACCCTTGCTCTTTCTCCTGTTAGAACACTTTGTGGTCTTAAGCGTGTGGCCATGTGGTACAAAGAACCTCTACCTGAAGCAGTGTTTGTGGTTTGAGAGAGGATGTGGTCAGGTAAATTTGTTTGAACTTTTTATTACCAGAGGCAGGCTGTTACGGGAGAGAATAATATCTTCTAGGATAGCTGATCATTTTGGCTTTAATATTATGATGTAAGTATATAATTGAGTTCCATGTAAAATAAAGCAATATGATAAAGCAAATAGAAATCTGAATTAAAGAGATTAAGAAGACTCTGACTATATACATCTTCCTTCCTTCTTTCTTCCCGCCTTCCTTCCTTCCCTCCCTCACTTCTTCCTTCCCTTTCTCCTTTTCTCCCTCCCTTCTTTTTTTAAGCTAAAGAGTCATAGTATAACTAGTTACCTGCTTATTTCTCTAGTCATAATTAATCCAGGATGTTAGGACACAAATAACTTGACAATTTGACTATTTAATTGGAAAAAAGGGTCGTAACTCTTTATCTAAATATGGGAAGAATAATGATAGATCCTTATTCATAGAGTAGATAAGAATTCTTTTTTTTTTTTTTTTTGGAAGAACCAGGGATTGAACTCAGACCCTTGCACTAGTGAGGGGAGCCCTTATTCCACTGAACCATCTCCCCAGCCTCATGAATTCTAGCAATTAATATACATAAAACATTTGGAAAAAAATGTTTTGCAAAGTAAGCATTCAAATGTTAGATGATTATTTACAAGCCAGTATCTATAGCTAAAAACCTTTGTAAAATTTTCCATTTATACTTTTCTATATCAAATCTCAAGCTCTGTGTTAATTTTCCTTTATTGGCACATCATGTCCCCCCCATCAGACACAGAATTAAGGGATGGCATGTGCTATCTAAACTCTTTAGAGCTGGACTATTTATGGTTTCATAAGAATTTCTTTTTGAAAAGGAAGAAAATAGCTTTCAAGAGGTTATAGGTTACTATTATCAGAGTAACAACTTTTGGCATTGAGTTTAAAAATCACCTTGCTTAGAGATGGCCAAATAGCTCAGCAGATTAAAGCACCTGCAAGCAGGCACAGGAGTCAGGGATTTGATCCTGGGACCTGCCGTGCCCCGCTCCTCTCCAGATGTGATTGAGACTGGGTATGGTGGCATGACCCCTGTAATCCCAGCACGTGGGAGGCTGTAAACAGGAGTCCTATCTGGTAGTGAGACCTGGAACACCCTATAGACTTTATCCAAAAAAATACAAAAAAAAAAAAGAAAAAAGAAAAAATCAACTTGCTTATTTTTGGAGCTGAGAAGAGAAAGATCAACAGTGGATGAATGAGGTGGGTGGTGAGAAAACTCTGGGAAGCTTTGATTTCCTTGTTTTTTCTTTTTTTCCACCAAGCATGTGGTTGACTCTGAGTGAAGGATCTCTTCTTATATGGTAAAATCTTATATAGATGAGCCTTATATGAACAGCTAGTTTTTAAATTGATATTTATAACTTGGAGGATATCTGTGTGACAGTTAAAAATATTTGTGGAATAAGTAATCAAGTGAATATACCTTTAAAAATAAAAACCTTGCAAATTCTACTAATTCAGCCTAATTGAAAATTAGAAGTCTGAGTCTAGTTTTGAAAGATATATTTCAAATTTACTTGATTTGACTCAGATGATTTTTATTAAAGAACAGCAAGACCTCATGGGTTGTGGAATTATGACTGCGTTAAAACACATTCTAAGAGTATTGTTTTAACAAGCATAATCTTTAGAGGCAGATGCAACTTTTTCTGTGTTATAAAGTACATGAGAGGCCATCCTGATAGCTCAGCAGACTAAAAGCGCCTGCTTAGGCAGAGCACAGTGGCTGGGGTTCAGTCCCCAGTGTCAGCGCTGGCCCCACCCTGAGGATGCACTGAGAAGGTGATGGAGACTGTGCATGATGGTGCTCGCCTGTGATCCCAGTACTTGGGCGGCTGAAAACAGGAGAATCACTACAAGTCCAGTTTATGCGGTGAAACCCCATAGATCCTGTCCTAAATATACAAAGGAAAAAAAAATAAATGAGTAAAATTTCTCATACCACCATGCCTTTCTGATTGTCAAGACAAAACAAAAGGAAAACAACCTAAAATTTCCAAGCTTCAGGCCTAATATCCATAGACTTAAGTGCCATTATCTCTCACATCAATTGCATTGTGACCTTTTTTGGTGACACAGTTTTACTTCAAATTCCACATCCTTATTTCCTTCCTCTAAAAGATACAGCCTATATCACTTAAAGCAATTTCAGGTGGGCAGGTGTTACTTACTTTGGGAGGGAAGTTTACACTTGCAGACTTTTCACATCCTAATAGAAGGATGTGAATGTAGCACATCCCATTTTATGACCCAGCATCCTAATAGGAAACTGTTGGGAAAAAAAAAAAAAACCCAAAAAAGAAAATCTTCACTTGGTAACAGAACTTACAATAGTTTGTGGATTCTATGTACAGTTAAAATCTAACATCTTAAACAGCCCCAATTTGTAATTTAGGTACTTATTTAAAATATGGCAAAGCGAGGTATCTTTTTTTTTTTTTAATTTAAGTTAAAACATATCAATGTACATTTGCTCACCTGGCTTTTGACATAATTTGATGGAGTATGTCAGGAAGCTACTCAATCTTTTGAGAAATAGCTTTTGTATTCATCATAGTTAGTCTTTTGTGTCCCTGAAATGGACACAAAAATTCAGAGACCTGTGATAGTGAGATACTATTTTAGTGTTTTGTGATGGAGTAACACCAACTGTTATTCCTTTTCAAGTATTAGATTATAATATAAACAAAAATGTTTGTTTCCTAAAGCACCTTTGGAGGATGGAGCAAGCTAAAAGTAAATTTTATTACAATTTTGAATATAACTTTTGCACTTAGTAGTCAAAACTTAGTGTTCATACAAAAGTGCTCATAGAAAATCATGAATATTATTCTTACTAGCATCTGATAGAAAAAATAAATTAGAAAGTCACCTCAGATGCAGTTCCTCAGTAAAGGTTAAAAGTAGGAACTCATGTATTCAAATAACCTAAAATATAACATAATTATATTTTAGTAAGAGCAAAATGGGTACTATGTATTTAAATTTCTTGAGATTGTTATATAATTTTATATATGATCTGATCATAATATCAAAAGGACTACTGAGTTACTGAGTGAGGTTCATGTTAGGTATAGGTAAAATATGATCTTTTATTAGTGTAGCAAAATCATAGTTAACCTCTACCTGTAGTGAAATCTATTACTCATTGTGCAGGGTTAAAGTCTTAGTATTTTTTTGTCCTTCAGTGAAGTCTTAAGGTATATCTCACCCATCCGCTTCTCTGCACTTAATTCATAACAGCTTGTTTGACATCCTGCTACTATCTATTCAACTTTCAGCCTACTCTTTGTAGGTTGACCACATGTCAAGACTTCATCTCTAGTGTTCTTCTGTAGGACTCATACTAATAATTTCAAAAACTCCCAGGAAACCACATGTAGTATCTGGGTAGGCCTAAGTTTCAGAAGATTTTGTAATGTTTTCCAACCTTTCATTTGGTCTGAAATCTGATATTATATTAATATCCAGTAGCTTCTTGATTTTGTTCTCTAATACTTACAACATTACCCCATGGGATTTTTTTTTCATCATGAAAGCCTTAGATTACGTCTCCAAGGTAGGGTAGCATGGCAAAGGGGCATTGCAGTGTTTACATAGACTTCATGGCCATTCAGACTGGAATTTGTATTCTAGCTTCCCACTTACCAGCTCTGTGAACATGGGCAAAATATCTCTATTTTCTCATCTGTAAAATGAGTGATAAATACATATCACAAAGGAATGATATATATTAAATAAAACATACAGTAGCAAGTATATAACAAACAAGTAGCTTATTTTAGTATTTTATTTTCTTGGCCATAATTATTTATTGAGTGCCTATTATGTGATAGGTTCTATAAAAGACTGTAGGTGAGATCTATGATTCTGAGAATTTAGATTCATAACCACATCTATTCAAAGCCTACTTCATTTCAGTTAAGTAATATGTTGAGCCTTGTAGGCTGAATCATACAGGATAACCTTGACATAGAAATGCTGTTGTGGACTTCATGGAGTTGAAATCTAGCCAAGAACCAAAGAGCAAACAAAAAGAAAACAAGTAGCAATAACAAAGTTTGTGAGCAACCAAAGATGTCATGCACACACAAAAATTGTATGTTTTTGCCTTATTGATGGAAACATACCACAAATTTCCATGTAGTATCACATTTCTGCTGTTCGTTAGCCAAGTGAGTTTTGGTGAGGCTCAGACATGTCCTTGGTGTTTCCCCATCTGTGAAATGAGAGTTAACCAATTTCTAACAGTGTCTTAAGTCAGGGGTGGCGGCACACACCTGTATTTCCAGTACTTGGGAGGCTGAGGCAGGATGATTACTCCAAGTGTGAGGCCAGTCGGACTGCATAATGAATTCAAGACCTGCAGAATCACAGAGCTAGACCTTATCTCAAAAATAATTAATTAGTCAAAAGTATCTTAAGTTTAAAAAGTTTAAAATTCTATGCGTATAGTATTTAAAATTCATTCATGTCTTTTAAAAAATAATGTGTTTAAAGTGCAGGGCCTATGCAGAAGATTCACTGTATGTGAAAGCTCTGTAATGACTAAGGAATTTCTAGTGTACTGTAGGGGACAAATATGAGAACAATTATAATTTCCACAAAATAAGTTAAATTATGTAAATAAATAGCTGTGATTGGTTTTAAGAATTGTAGTTAGTTAGTTTATTTATTTATTTATTTATTTTTGGCAGAACTGAGGATTGAACTCAGCCCCTTGCGCTTGCCAGGGTAGCCTTATTCCACTGAGCCATCTCCCCAGCCCCAGTTTTAAAAATTTTAGATACCAGAAAAACTTCATAGAGAACTTACACTGTGCTGCAGCTTTAAATTAGTCCCAAGTTTGATGGATGCTCTAACACCCCAACACAACCTTATTTACTGTCACAGTAAAGAAAGAGAGCAAAGAGCTGGAATTATTCCCCCCTTTAAATGCATTGTCCAGAAATTATATACATCAATAGTGGCAAACCTATTGGCAGACATGCCACAGGGAGCCATTTGTGTCATTAAAGCAAAAGTTTTTTTTTCCCTAAATTAGAACCTTAGCATTCAGGTTTAAATGCAGTGTTGGCACTTGGTGATAAATAAGTGGATTTGGGGTTGCTTTTTGGACATTTGGTTTCTAAAAGGTTCACCATTACTGATATGTGTCATTTCTATTTGTGACCCATTATGGTTAATCAGACAGCTCTGTAAGAGGATAGGAATTGTGGGGGAGAAAGAGCATGTGGATTTTTGGTGAACATAAATGCTTTGGCTTCATAACATGTGAGCTAATTTTTAAAAGGTTATTGGAAATCAGTTAAGTGAATAAATAAAAGGCAGATGATTTTTATTTTAGGGAAGGGTCTAGATCAGACTCCTTGTGATCCACCTGTTTACAGCCTGTCAAGAGCTGGGATTGCATGCACCACCATGCCCAGTCTCAATTGTCTCTCAATGTTCCTAGGGGTGGGGCACTGCACTGCATGGGGTGGGGACTGGGCCTGCTTGCAGGCACTTTAACCCATTGAGCTATTTGGCCAGCCCAAAAGAAATGTCAAAGGGTAGAAGTTACCTTTTTTTCTACTGTCAAAGTGAAGAAGTTATCAGGGTTGGTAAGATAGCTCAACACACTAAGTGCCTGCTTTGGCAAGTGCAGGAACCAGGGTTCATCCCTGGTCCCACATGCTACACCAGCCCCACCCCTGGGGCACGCTGAGCCAGCAACCAGTAAGGGTGTGGTGGAGCACACTTGTAATCCCACTGCTGGGGAGGCTGGACACAGGAGGATCACAAGTCTGAGCTGCATAGTAGGACCAAATACATAAAGTGAAAAAAAATGTGAAGAAGTTATCTTAGAGTAAAATAGATGTTAAGTAGTTAGCTGTTATATTTTCTCTAAGGTCTGGATGTTGTAATATAGTGCATGAAGATGTGAGAGCTTAGAATAAGCCCTCAGGCTGCCATATAGCTGGATCTTGCATTGGTTACATGATTTTACTTCTAATTATGAAAAACATTATAAATATATATTCTGAACTTTGTAGAGTTGTTAGTTTTATGGAAAATATGTGAAACAATAGTTTATGCTTTAGAAAGATTGCTCTGTAATCTGCATCTAAGAATTCCTTAGAACTTTTTAAAATTGTAGTACACCCAAAATGCAATCACAGTACTTAGAAAAAATAAACTCTAAAGGATTTGTCTTCTTCTCTGAACTTTTAAAATTATATCAAACTGTATCAAAATCCAGTTGTATCAAAAGAAAGCCTTCAGTGAATCAACCTGTAAACTATTTAATTACATAATTAACAGTTAACATTAATGAAGAAAGGAACAGTGTTGATTGTTTTATATGTTTTAACACAATTGTATGAGGTAGGTGCTATTATTATCCCTTTTTAAAACCTTATTAGTTTGTTCATACTTAAAATAATTTAGTCCTAGCAAAGGTAATTATCTTGAATATACATAAGCTTTATCATATTTCTATCTGTCATCAAATTTAGATCTCTGTTATAGATGGTTTTGATTCTTGCAATAGAATAATTTAATTATAGGTGATAGAAATGATGCTGCAATTTTAACTTTTTTGCTTTTAGGATTTGGACAAAGGAGCCAAAGGGCAAATTTCCACTTTGAGCAGTGTTCCTTCAACAGTTAGCCAGAAGAAGGAAGCTACTGAAAATAGAAGTTCACCTACACATCCTGTTTTCCCTAGCATCAAGAACGGTAATGATCTATATGGCTTGGTAGAAAGTATTTTACAGTGTTGATTTAAAGGGGAGATTTTTATTACTCAGTCTTGCCCTGGTACATCTAGTTAATATGACAACAGTAAAAAATGAGCTAGGTAATATTTACAAAAAAGCAAAAACATAATTTATGTGATTGTTATTTAAATAAGAGGATGAAATATAAAACTCTATAAAAATTGGATTAAAAAGCCAACTACAACATAAATCCATAAATATTATGCATAAATCAAGTATGTTTTATATATAATCTTTATGTTATATGAGATTTAAATATAGTGCCAGTGCTGGGGTTATATCTCAGCAGCATAAGCACCTGCTTGGGAAGCTCAGGGTACCAAGTTCAATCTCTGCAAAATAAATTAATAAATAAATATAATGCCAATATTTATTTTTGTTGTATATATTAACCAATTTAAAAATCTGATGGAAAATATATAAAAATTTAGAAATACACCTAAAAAAAAATAACTAAAACCTAAATAGAGAAAATATAAAACTTTACTGAAAGACCAAAAGATAGTTTCCATGGAAAAACAAATTTCATAGAGATGTCAGGCCCACCCAAGTTGTTCTCTACATTTAATAAACATTTCTTTGGGGAAACATAACAAAATGATTCCATGCTTGATCTATGAGAATAAATATCTGAGGTGTAAGATAAAATAATGAGAAGGCCCTTCCTCCACAGTGCCATAGATTATAAAACTGTAGTAATGATCACACTGCTACCAGGAAAGCCAAATAGATGAAGATAGATAAGGGAAAAATGTCGTGTGTAAGTGATATTAAATTATTCAAAAATCAGAGTTAGACCAACTAATTTTGAGAGGCTAACCTCTCAAAATTAATGAAATTAGTTTTTTTTTTTAAATGAAAGTACTAGAAGAGTGCAAGAAATTTTAAAATTTGCATATACTCACCTAGTAATTTCATTTCTAGGAATTTAGTCAAATGAAATAATTTAGCATGTGTGCAGATAGACACAGAAAGGATGCAAGTTATTTGTAAAAATATTTGAAGCAATCTCAGTAGATTGGCTAAGTTAATTATGTTAACTATGTTTCTGTTTAGGAGAATGTGATATATACATAAATGACCAGGAGAAATGCCCACAAAACTTTGTAGAGTTTTAAGAGAGGAAGTTACACAGTTATGTAAACATGACTCCAGGTTTTGTTTGTTCTAATGGACAGCAACTGTTTATACTTACCCACTGATCTGTTCATTTTTTCTGCTTCAGGAAGGTAGGATTGGGTTATATTAACTGTGTTAAAGAATAATAAATAATATAACACATATTACTTGCATACTTCTATGTACTACTCACCATATAAAAAGACAAAACAAATCTTAGCAAAGCTTTTTTTTTTGGTGGAACTGGGGATTGAACTCAGGCCCTTGTGCTTGCCAGGGAAGCGCTTACTCTACTGAGCCATCTCCCCAGCCCCAGCAAAACTTTATATGCCCCTCACTCTCTAGCCAGAAAACCCCCAAGCAAACCTAGAAATGGTTAACACCATTGTTTATAATAAATTATCACAAAAGTTTCTGTTTAACATTACAAGCCACTGCTCTCTGTATTCTATGGTTGGGGGGCCGGGGAGATGGCTCAGTGGAATAAGTGCTTCCCTGGCGAGCACAAGGTCCTGAGTTTAATCCTGGTTCTGCCAAAAAAAAAAAAAGTATTTAATGTATTCTATGGTCTTACAGTTTAGTATCTGTATCATCTCATTAGTGAATATTTGCCTTTGGTAACTTTTCTTTATACACACGTACATTCCATTACTTAGGTGTCACTGTATGGAGACACCAATGCTTGTGTATCACAGTTCCCCATTCTATAATACATAAAACAAACCTAGAATTGTAATACCATTTTAGAAAGACAAAACAAATCTATTTGTGTGGGAGACAAATTAAGAAAAATGATTTCTAGTTTAGACATTGTAGTTACTCTTCTCTTGTTGCTGGGACAAACACCCGACACCCAAAATGAAGGAAGGAAAGGTTTTTTTTTTAGCTCACAGTTAATGGAGGTTTCTGTCCATATTCAGCTGGGTCCAATGCAGAGCAGCACATAGCAGAAAGCAACCATTCATGGAGGTAGCAAAGAGCAACAGCACAAAAGGAGAGGTAGCAGCAGCTCAAGCAGCTAGCTTCAATTCCCACCTTCCATTGTAATGCAAATCACCTGCCCCAGGGCAGCTGTAGCATCCACACCCACAGTAATCAATCACAAACTCCAGAAGCTGCCCCAACACTGCATGTGCCTTTGGGGGGACACTTAGACACAAAGCATAACAGACATTAATTAAGTGATAATGATAACTTTCATTTGTATAACTACTGAAAACTTTCATGTGCATTTTGAGCCTCATAACAGTCACATACAGTAGAACAAATTTTGATATAGTATCTTTTTCATTGCTGCATGACAGATTACTACTACCTAATGGTTTAAAAACAGTATCCACTTACTGTCTTATAGCTCTTTAGATCAGAAATCTGGAAGAAAAAAAAAAAAGTCTGGAAGAACGTAGCCGGGCTTTTTTATTTAGTGTCTTACAAGGCTGAGATCATGGTATTGGGTAGTAGGCTGGGCTGTGGGCAAATATCCTTTTCTGGGTTTTGGTTATTAGCAGAATCCAGGTTTTTGTGGTTGTAAGACTGATGTTGCATTGCTTTGCCTAACAACCAGGGAATATTCTCAGCTTCTAGAGAATGCACAGGATTCCTTTTCTATGGGCTTTCTCATGAGTTTTTATACATTACTGAAGCTTATTCTTTCATGGTTGATAGCAAGATTCCTGTTTTGAGTCACCTTTATAATTTCAGCCTTCCTGACTGTTTTCTGCTTTCTATGGGAGAAAATGCACTGCTACTAAAGAACTTGTGTGACTAGATTTTGCCTACTTGGATAGACTATTTTAAGGACATATTTATAGTTTCATAGGTTTAAGACTACACATATCTTTTGGGAGGCAAAGTTCAACTAGGGGCAAAAGATTAGGAACCTTTAATTAGAAATATGCTATGGAGTCAAGAAATGAGGATAATCATAAACTTCTTTGTTTGAACTTGTTTTTCACGTTGCTTAGTGTTTGGTTCCACCCTCTGATTTTTGTCTGTATACTCCAGTCTCTGTACGAATATATTGATTCTGAACTTAGCTTGACAGCTTATACAAGGTGTTGTCAAAAATATGGTGACTAAACATTTTTCATTAAAGTAACATTGCCATTAACTCCTTGCACACACATAATACTCCTTGCTTTAAACACACATTCTTGCCACTTTCTGAAACAATTTTAGATGTTGGGTTTTTTTTTTTTTTCTGTTTTAGGGAAGGGTCTACAGGGTTTTCAGGGTCTCACTGCCAGATCAGACTTGTAGTGATTCTCCTGCCACCCAAGAGCTGGGATTACAGGCGCATACCACCACACCCAGCTCAATCATCGATAGCACACCCCAGGCACAGAGCCGTCACGGCAGGACGGGAAACCGAATCTCTGGCCCCTGTGCCTGCTTGCAGGCCCTTTAATCCACTGAGCTATTTGGTTGGCCCTAGATGTTCTTTTTAATAAGCATCTTTAGTGGTGCTGTTGTAGCTGCCTTGATATTCTTAATCCATTCAAAACCTTTCTTGATTTTCTTGGCTTTGAGAAAGAGCCAGAAATTGCATGATCCAATGAATGAAGTGGGTAAGGACACACTATGGATTTACAAATCTGCTTTCCTGTTGAGTGACACTTAGTAGCAACATTCACCGTATTTTTGTCACACATCACAGAGATCTTAAAGAGGACTTCCAAAGAGTTGCTGGAAGTTGCAAGACAAGGGGATAAGTGTGTTCAAAGTAAGACAGAAGGGTTTTTTTTTGGGGGGTAATGAAAATATATTTTTAGTGTAAAAGTTTTTTAAAAATTTAAACATTTACTGCATATTTTGATCATACTGTGTCTGCCCCCAAGTCCTTGAGTGGATGTGTTAGCTCTGAGTATGATCCACCTGTCAAGCTACCACTGTTTGGCTGCTTCTCTGTCATCAGTGCCAGTCTTTGTGGAACCTAGACTTACCCTCAACATGAATTTGTATATACCACTCTTGAGTAGACCATTTAACAGCCTTTACTACCTTGTTAGTACTTCTGATGCTGACTTCTAGCTATTCTGTTTGGATGTCTCTTAAATTCGGGTCTTCACTGGTCAAGGGTGCTCTTTTGTTGAATGGAAACTTGAACTAAGTTGTCCACATGTAAACATGTTTCTATTTTCTTGATCTTTTGAGAAGTCTTCCTTCCTTGTTGATAAGATTATTTCCTCAAAGATGCATCATTCTTGGCAGTTTTATATTATTCTGTAAGAGTTTCTCTCCCCTTCTAGTCTTCATATGATAGTGGAGAAGCTACAGAGCCCAGAACAGGTTTACTTAGAAGTGGAGGGATGCTTTTCCTCCCTGTAGATTATATGACTACATATGACTGTCAAATTGGTTGTCCTTTTAAGAGCTCAGAAGTATGAGCATTTTACCTGCTGTAACAATTGCTAGAGATGAGATGCCTTGAGAGAAACAATTTAGAAGATGCATAAAGTAGGAATTGAGGGATGTGCAAGGATAATACTAGATTCTTTCTTTTTATGTCTCTTTTCAGATTTATTTAAAACATTTATAGACATCACAGAACATCTTTAAAAGAAAAAAAAAACAATTATTCCTCAACCATTTTAAGGTATATTTACACTGTTGATTATTCAAAAACTAGTAGACATGAACTTTGAGAGTAAAATTTTATTCCCAGCTCAGCCCTACCTAGCAGAGCCCTGGTGTGACATAATGAACTCCAGGGTTTTTACACACCAGAGAAATATATCATTGACATTCTGAAATAGCCAGGGAAGAGCAGGGAGGTTTTTCAAGCAAGGGCTTATTGCACTGAGCCATCGCCTTGTCCTCTAGGGAGGTTTTTCACTACGGGGAGTAACTGTACCTGTGTGGGATCTCATGATCTATTTACAAATTAAGCACCACAGTGTTCCACTGTTTCTCTAAGAGCACTTTGAGGTACTGGCATATGGGAAGATAAATTGTTAAAGGAAACCCAGAACAGCTCTTGTTATTTGGGGAGAATAAAGGACTTTAAGGTTCTAACTTTTCAGTATTTTCAGGACCTTAAATAACTTCATGTTCAAGTTTCATTGGAAAAATACATTGATTTTGGACTAAATCTTCAAGCTCTTCCCCTAGGTCAGAGTGTACCTTGGATCTGACTTTTTTTTTAGCTATTCTTAGAAAGAGATATACCTATGAAGAACTTAAATACTGCATTTACTGCTTATCTGACTCTTTAGTAGCCTATACATTCATGAAACATTTTTGTTGAAGATGAAGTTTTTGGAGATGAAATAGGTGTTTTGTTTTAAATAGTAAGGTTAACTTTTTTGAGTGTGGCATTCATGTGCTTCAAATATAAAAACTATAAAAATAAGTTTTAAATGTCTCATTGTCACATTTTTTCTGCTTTTTCTTCTATTCCTGTTTTTCTTTGTGCAAGATATCTATATCTATATCTATATCTATCTATATCTATAGTCCAGAACCCTGTTTAGTGTATTCAGGATACCATTCGGTGTGGCCTATACTCAGTAAATAATGTACTGATTGAAGAAAGGGATGGAAGGCATTTTTTTTCTAGCCAAAAAAAAATGGAAGGCATTTTTTTCTATGTCAAAATTATAATCAGTTTTGTAGCTCAGTAGTAGACATCTGTTTCATTAATGATAACATTCCATAGAAATAACTTGCATATTTTTATAACTAAATTCATAAACTATTTCATTCATGCTTTTATTGCAGTTTTATGACCACATCACTGAATTTAGTAGAAGTCCATCTCCACAAACCAGTGAAGGTATTGCTTTATTTGGCTCTAATAGCTAAAGTCTTATAAGTCAGAGATTTTTTCCCCCTTTCTTCTGTCTTTCTCCCCCCTTCAATTTTATTTTTTGCTAATTGTTCAGAAAAATCATCCTATAGACAATCATATAACATCACCTGTTATAACTAATCCACTGTGGTATTTCCTTGTTTTAACTTCCTACCTTTATTGAAGTAATCAAAAGCAGTACCAAAGTACTAAAGTAATAGAGGGATCCTTTACACTGTTGTTCATATATTACCTGCCTGGTATTCATACACTGTCAATTATGATAGTAAGTAAGAGCCAAATCTTTGTCAACTACCTATAACTGCCAGTATGACCTTAAATAGCTAGGTATACTTCATGAGCCTTTATTTACTCATTTATAGAATGAGAAATTTTGCACATGAGGACTTACATCCTGTGCACCTGTGTTCTATGATTTAAAGGCTTAATTTGCCAATATATAGTTTTTTGATCCTGTTCAATTTTTTATATTTTACTGTGTCCAACTTCCACTTGGTTTCATTTCACTATTACCTTTTATTCATGGTAGGAAGTTTGGCGTTGCTCAGTAGTAGAAGCAATACGGGCTTTGTGCCCTCTCAGTCTGCACTTGACTCCTGGCTCAGTAACTTACTATACAGGCCTAGTCGAGTTACTTAACCTCTCTGTACCTATTTTCCCATCTGTAAAAATAGAATAATAAAGCTATCTGATAAGTTACATGAAAAAATCTTTGAAAAGTATTCAATGTCTTATTTAAATTCAGTAAATGTTAGTGAATATGTGCTAACATACATATATACAAATATGTGCTAACATACATATATAGATAGATAGATATGTTAAATTAGGGGTGGAGGACTTGTGGTGGGGTTGAGTTGTGACACAAATTCTTCAAACTTAAAAACATATCATGCTTCCCTGGGAAGCGCAAAGACCTGAGTTCAATCCCCAGTTCTGCCCAAAAAAAGAAAACATATCATGTATCTTGGATATGTTTAACATTTCTGTATGCTTAGATAATAATAAAATCCATGAACTTGTGTCTCAAGGCAAGAAAATATTACCAACACTTTAAAATTTTAGCCTTAAACCAGGTATGGTGGCACATGCCTGTAATCCAGTCAGTCAGAGGCAAGAGGATTGCCATAAGTTCAAGGTTAGCCTGGGTTCCATAGTAAGTCAAAGGCCACCTGGACTGCATAGTGAGAACTTGTCCCAAAATGGTTATTTAAAAATTAAAGCCTTAATGAGCCAATTTGCCCTACCCTTCTTTCTAGCAGCAACTACTGATCCTCTCTGTGTTAGTGAATTCGGAAACAGAAGATAATTACTTGGACATTGGGGAGCGCTGTAATTTGATTTTATATTACACTGGCAAAAACACAGCCTCTCCAATTCTCTTGAGTACTGTAAGAGCTGTGAGGTGAACTGACTGTTCTTATCTGATTCAGATAGCAAAGCTGAAAGAAGAGGTAGAGATTCCATCTGTCTACAGGATAGCCAACCCAAGAACAAGGGTAAAAGCTTGGGCCAGGGTCATTTGTGCATTCTACCTCCAGCTGTGGGCTTCAACCTTAATGGAACTGGGGTAGAACATCTACATGTGTTCTTATGTTTTGCGTGGCTTCCTCACAGCATGGTGATTGAATTTTAAGGATGAACATCCTGGGAGAGAGACCTAAGCAAAAATTTTATTGTCTTCAATAACCCAGATGTGCAGTATGATTTTGGCCACATTTTATTTTTTAACAGGGAACTATTAAAGCTGGCCTGTATTCAGTGGGAGAATTAGGTGCCTAACTCTTGATTAGAAAAGAATCAAAAAACTTATGGACAGATTGAAACTACCAGATTTGTGAATGTAGCATGTAAACCTAGGAATCTTGACTCCTCTTTCAGAACTTTTCTTATAGCATGTTATAACACAGGAATTTATAATTAAAATCAGCTTTTTGATGATACATTTTCTGTTGCATGCTTCAGTTTCTTTTTTGCATATCACTATATAGATCACTATTTTAGAGAATTGTTTTAACATTTTTGTTATGAGGCTTGTTCATTTTGTTCTTAAATACATGTGCTTTTTTTATTTTTTACTTTTTGTGGAAAAAAGTTTAAAACAGAACAAAAACAAAAAATCTTAAGAACCAATACATTAAACAGAAAAAAGCCAGGAAATTGTAAGCATCCACTCACAATTCTTGAATCAGACTTTAAATTTCTTTTTTTTAATGTACATTCTTTTTTTATTATTTTTTATAGCAGCTTTTTTTTGTGTGTGTGTGAACTCAGGCCCTATTTCCACAGCCCCTTTTTATTATTTTTTTAAAGAGAGTACAAAACAGTATTAAAACAGAAAAATTATGAGTGGTACAGAATTTCACTTAACAAAATAATATGAATTTCATGATATTTGTTTTAATACATAGTGTTGTCTTCCATCTAGTTGTTCATATTACTAGATATATGCATGTGAAATGGGAAGAAGAAAAAAAATATGTAAGAAATTAAGAAAAGAAAAACAATTGAAGAAAGAAGACAATAATTTAAGCATTAACTGTTCCTTTCTATAGACCAGCAGAAATCCATAGTTTTTTTTTTATTTTTAATCTTTGTATTTATTTGTTTATTACAGGGTCTCCCAAAATAACTCAGACTAGTAGTGACCTTCCTGTCTCAACCTCCCCAGCCCTGAGGTTACAGGCACATGCCCTCACAGTTGGTTTAGACAGCCAGTTAGGCATGCCCAGGGTTCCAGGCCCGCACAGCATGCAGTACCAGGGATCAAACCCAGGTCCTTGCGCTTGCCAGTCAGGCACTTAGACTGCCAAGCTCTCTCCCCAGCTTTTAGATTTCTTATTTGAAATCTTAGGAGCCGGGTGTGGTGGCGCAGGCCTGTAATCCCAGCACTTGGGAGGCTGAGGCAGGAGGATTGTTGTGAGTTCAAGACCAGCCTGAGCTACAAAGTGAGCTTAATGCCAGCCTGAACTGCATAGTGAGACCCTGTCTCAAAAAGACAAAAAAAAAAAAAAAGAAAGAAAGAAAGAAAGAAATCTTAGGAATAATTGACTTAGGGCACTTCTTTTATTTTATACTATTGGAACTGAGACCTAAGGAGTTTAGTTACTTATCTAAGATTAACAAAGTAAGTACTCAACCAGTAGAAGGATCTTTTTCCTCATTGCCAAAGTTGATGCTTTCCATCAGGTAGGAAACTTAAGAGTACAGAATTTTTTTGAACATGTATAACAGCAGTAAATCTTTTTACATGAGCATTTTGCCTCTAGCCAGTGAGAGGATAAGGAACAAAGCCCATATTCTTCCTACTGAACACCCAGTCTATAACAGAAACTCATGTTTATTCAAGTTTACTTCTATTATGGCTCTTGCCATCCAGGAATAGTCTGCAGTCTCTTATTGATGTAGCTAATTAAAAACTTCATTTTGCTGAATGCAGTTGTGGAAAGCTACATATCACTAGTTTCCAACTAGAGACAGTCTATGAAAACTGAGTTGGCAAAATTTATTTGCTAACCTTACACCCTCATACATAGTTGTATTATGTTCTTCATATTTTTTAACATGCTGCCAGCCCCCCAGCACAAGCCTTTGTTCTTCTTGCATTGTCTTTTATGTTTTTCTTAGTGTTTCTAAGCAACCAACTAAAATTAGTAACTATATTTTTAAAAAGGGAAAATGATTACTGCTTATCAATTTCCTAAGTATTGGCTGAATGCAGCTTAAATGATAAGTTTCCATTCATGAGTATATTGTTGCTTTTTTCACTATATTATGATATCCTGTATTGCAGATGAAGTTGCATATGACAAAGAATTGTCTGTTCTATTTACGATATCAGTTTGATTTAATTAATCTCTTATCACCATAGTTGATTTTCTTTTTTGAATTAGATCTTAGTAGACCATCTGTGAGAACAGATAGCCTGTTTCTGCAAACAGTGCCTTGATATTTAGGGCCATGAGAGCAGCTGTGAGCTAGTTTAGATTTTTTTTCCTTCAGTGTTTTTCTCCTTCATAGCCAAATGCCACATTTTGTAGCTTGACTTTCATTCACTAATGTGAGCAAAGGTTTCAAGGCTTTCTGACTGAAATGTCATTAACATCCTGCATTACTCTTCAGTCAAAGTTACTGTCTGAACTAAAAATAGATCCCATCTGGACCTGTGGTTCTAACCTTATACAAAATCCTTCAGTTTTTGGCATTACTATTTTTCTTATGTAAGAATCTCCCCTTTCAGGCTTTCTTGAAAATCCATTTCTCCTACTAACTCAAATTTCATTCTTCTACCTCAGCATGATACTAATAAAATGAGTGGGTATAAAAATATGTGTATGTGCCTTAGTGGATTTGAATGAGTCTATATTTTAGTAGTAGTTTGTGCCCAGATTGGGAAAGGTATATGGAGGAAGGGATAAGAAAGGGTAAGCCTGGTAAGGAGGAGGAAAAACTGGAGAGAACTACAAAAAAACAATAATAATAAAGACTAGTGTTAAAAAGAGGAAAGAACTATTTTTTAATCTCTTTTCTACTGAAATGTTCTTTCCTTTCCCACTAATAAAAATTTCTAAACATAGTTGTATTTTAAAAATTATACAACACTTACAGGACAACATAAATCAAAATTATAACTCAAAAGGGAGAGGATAAAGGAAAAATAAGAAATTAGGAATGAACCTGAAGTAACACAAAGTAAACAATATTTATATATTTTGTTTTGAGAGAAGGTCTCACTATGTAGCTCAACTGTCCTCTAACTCCAAGGGATCCTCCTGCCTTAGCCTCTTGAGTGTTGGGATTACAGGGGTGCATCTCCACGCTCAATTTACAAACATTATTTAAGTAGTAGATAAAAACCTTAATACAACTGAAGATGAAAGAAGGAAACATTTAAAATTTAAGGAAAATTCTAGAAAGAATAAAAAGAGTTAGAAAAAAATTAAAACAGAAATAGACATTACAAATTATGTTAATGTGCTTGCAAGCAGGCACAGGGGCCAGGTGTTCAATCCCCAGGCCTACCATGCCAGCCCTGCCCCCAGGACATGCTGAGATGGCAATTGAGACTGGGCATGGTGGTGTGCACCTGTAATCCCAGCTCTTGGGAGGCTGTAAACAGGCGGATCACTGAGTCTGATCTAGTAGTAAGATCCTGAACCTTGTAGACCCTTCCCTAAAATACAAAAATAAATACATAAATAAATAAAAACCATGGATAATTGGAACAAAAGGGAGGCAGGGTGCAACGTTTGTGGTTTCAGAGATTATAAGTTTGTTTTTATAATTTATTAAATTTATTTGTGAGATTTTTCTGTTTTATTTTACAATTAAATGGTTATGAAATGTAAGAAAAAGGCAAATAACACATTGGAAAATATTGGCCAAAGAAAAGTAGAACTGTATACAAATTGATAAAATGCTAACACACCAATAAAGAATTGCAGAGGAGTTAAGTGATTTGTGTATGTTCACAAAGCTAATAAAGCTCACTGAAACGTTTTCTGCAAAACAACATCTAGGAAGGGAGGAGGAAAAAAACTATATATTGATAAATGACCTTTGAGGGGAAGAGGGAGAAAGAAAAAGCTCTATATTATATTGAAGCTCTATAGCTATCACTGGCTATTGTGAGTGATAATAGGGAGATAAAATATTCTTCATGCCAATGGGTTTTTGTATTATGTGATCACAAAATAAATTCAGTATATGGTAATTGATGTGTTTCTGATCATGTTGAATTAGGCTGGCATTGTATAATTTGGAAATTTTTATGATTAATTACATTGAATGCTTTCTTAATACTCAACAGTAAGAGACCTACCACCAGTTTGCCTTGATGTTAGACAAAAACAGCGGATCTCTACAGATGTGTTGTCATCTGAAGTGAAGGCACCAGTTCTTACAGAACCTGTCCTTCCCATTCAACCCAAAACTATGAAAGATTTTCAGTAAGTTTCAGCCAACATTTATATTTGGATTTACAGTTATCTGGCAATGTTTTAGTGTGATATAATTTTTTTTTTGTGTTAAGAAGTTAATTGAATTTGTAATCTTACAAGGTATTAATGAATGGTGACAACCCTACAGGCCAGATGCCTCAGCTTGAAGGTGAAAACAAACATATGAATAAGCATATGAGTTAGATACATTGAACCAAAAGAAAAGTGATAAAGTATGGCCCAAAACAGGACAAAAAAGATAAATATGATAAAGTATTAGCATGTTGCTATTAACAAAATTAACTCAGCTGTTTTGCAATACATGCAATAAGAGGAATGTCACCACTCAAAAATTAAGTGTATAATTTGAAGAACTAAGTGGGAATGAGAAAGCATTTGAGCTCACAAGCAAAACCTCTAGCAGTTTTACTATTAAGGAGAGGAATAAGTAATAATTAAAAGGGAAGTGTCAAGAAACATTAATATTTTAACCTCAGCAAGAATAATAAATTCATAAAGTATATATTTACATTAACGAACAGATCTATGTTTGGTTTCAGTATTTTAGACTGCATATGTGGTGATATAAAAAGGAATGGTGCTCATTTATCTGAAAAATATTTCTATCTGTATATGTATATATATATATGGTTAATATATATTTCTATTTTAGGGAAGATGTAGAAAAAGTTAAATCATCAGGAGACTGGAAAGCAGTACATGATTTTTATCTAACAACATTTGATTCTTTCCCAGAATTAAATGCTGTGTTTAAGGTAATAATATAGAAAGCATGTTTTCCATTCACTTTGAGTCTCTAATTTTCCAAAAAAGATATGACAGATTTGTGTAGTTTTCTACCTGGTATTCACTTTGGCAACTGCAAAAACAAACACATATTTTGATTTATTAAATTATATATATGACAAAATATTACTTAAATGACACCTTATTGTTTTTATTTGTGCTAGTATTAATGTTTTATTCCATGTTTTCAGTTTTCAAAAGATTATAAAAATAGGCCTTATATATTTCTTTTTATGTTCAGTAATTTTTTTTTGTTAGACTACTCAGTAGTAGTAACTTTTAAAAAAGTAATATTGATAGACCATAACTAAGATTAGTGTTTAAAATGTTAGATATACATAATTTTCAAATTAAATTTTCAGAAAGATGCCGCTGCTTCATTTAATACCATTGAAGACTCCGGGATTAATGCTAAATTTGTGAATGCTGTGTATGATGCCTTACTAAATACTGTAAGTATTATTTATAGATACATTCAAACAGTATAATTTTGTGTTTCCTGTATATTTTAAATACAGCCATTTAATATGGAAATCATTTTATACTGTATTTACATTAGAAATTGATATTGTACAATTTTATAGTAGTTGGAATTCTCAGAAATTTAGTTCATCTTATTTTATTTTTCTAATTTACTGAGAATTAAGTAGAAAATAGTTTTCATTCAGTCTTTAAAAATATGTTTCCATAGGACCAGCAGTATAGCTCAGTGGACTAAGAGCTTGTTAGGTAAGCACTGGGCCAGGGTTCAATCCCAGGCACTGCATGCCATGCTGGTCCTGCCCTCAAGCACGCTGAGCCAGTTATGGAGTCCAGGTTTGGTGGTGCATGCCTGTGATCCCAGCACCAGAGAGACAGAAATCAGGAGGATCATTAGTCCAAGTTGGGTAGTGAGACCCTGCACAAAAAAAAAAAAAAAAAAAAAAAAATTATGTTTTACTTACTCAGGGAAGATATTATTTGATTATACT